>JANIJP010000043.1:0-39752 GCA_030557985.1 Millerago ficus | reverse complement strand
ATTCATAATAAATTTCATAGGTAATTTGTTTTGAATCCATAACGTTAATCCCATATTGTGTAGTTTCTTTCATGTATGGATAAACTTTGCTATATTCATTGAAGATTTCAGGATTACTATTTATGATGATTGCACAAATTTCATTAGTTATAACATTTTTCAATATCCAATCTTTTTCAAACATGTTATTATCTTTGAAAATATTACCAAATTTTTTTTTTTCATATTCTTTAATTGATTCACCATATTGTTTTTTTATTATTGATGCTAATACATTCCTTCTATTAAATAAAACCTGGATAAAAAACATCATTTAAATCGGTATCATTATAATTTGATATGAGTCCAACAGCTTCTTGTAATGTGAATTCTTCTTTCAAAGCAATTGCTAATGAACATGCTTTCATATGAAAATCACCATAGAAGTCAAATTCGTGTAACTTGTCCCAAGACGCTTTACAATCAGTTGTATACATTCTAATGATATGTTCATTAATGAATAAACCAGAGAAGACTTTATCAGTTGGATATGTTGAGAAATCTGATAATTTTGGTAATCCAATAACATTTTTTTTCTCATCAATCATCATCTGACTCATTATCATCTGATCCATCCTCATCAAGATCCAGTAAATCAATTTCGTATTCGTAAATCGTCACTGTCAGTATCCTCACAGGACTCTAAAACGTTCTCCAATTCATCTTCACTAAAGAATTCTTCTTAATCATCAATTGTACGATCCATCTCAAAGATTATGTAGATGAAAAAGAAAAATTTTAATCACAATATGATCAATAATGGGTATAAATAGTGCAAAAATTACACTAAAAACAAGTAAAAAAAGAGTTACCACACACCCATACACATCCACACACTGTAAACACACACATTACACCACTTATCACCCCAAAACCCTCCCAATATGCCCAATAATACCATAGACCCACCCACTTTTATGCCAATAGTAGTGGCCCGACCACTTTCTGGGGAACAAAAAATTTGTCCACAAAATAAAATTTCACTTTAAACAACCACAAATTTTACCATAATTAACAATGCCTGTGTATACTGTGAGTCATGTGCAGAACATCCGTGTCTGTGTTGTGATGGTTGGTTTGCCAGCGAGAGGGAAGTCCTTCATCTCGCAGAAAGTGGTTCGATACCTTTCCTGGTTGTCGATTAAGGCAAAATGTTTCAATGTTGGTAATTATAGAAGAAAGACTGAATCCCATCCAGATGCTGAGTTCTTCGACATGCACAACAAGGAAGGGTTGAAAGTGAGAGGCCAGGCGTGTCTTGATGCCATTCACGATATGATGTCGTGGTTTACTGAAGAGGAGGGTGTGGTTGCTATATTGGATGCTACAAACTCTACAAAGGAGAGAAGGGAGTGGTTGCTTCAAGTGTTGAGAGAGAATAGCATCGAACCAATGTTCTTGGAGAGTTGGTGTGATGATGAAAGTGTCATCATGAAGAATATCATTGATGTTAAGACTACATCACCAGATTATGTTGGTCAAGATCCAGAGATTGCTGTTAAAGATTTTGTTAAAAGAATTGAAAAATACAAAGAAGCATATGAACCAATGACTATTGAAAACTCTAAAGATGTTACATTTATTAAGCTTATTAATGTTGGTCAACAAGTTATTATTAATAAGATTCAAACATATCTTGAAAGTCGGATTGTTTATTATGTTATGAATTTACATATCAAACCAAGAACGATTTATTTATCAAGACATGGTGAAAGTATGTACAATTTAGAAGGTAAGATTGGTGGTGATGCTGATTTAAGTGAACGTGGTTTCCAATATGCTAAAAAATTACCAAGTTTAGTCAAACAGGCAATTGGAGATGATGATGTTAATTTAACAGTTTGGACTTCCACATTGAAGAGAACACAACAAACTGCACAACACTTACCATATGATAAATTACAATGGAAAGCTCTTGATGAATTAGATGCTGGTGCTTGTGATGGGTTGACATATGAAGATATTGAAGAACAATTCCCAAATGATTTCAAAGAAAGAGATGAAAACAAGTATGAATACCGTTACAGAGGTGGTGAGTCTTATAGAGATGTTGTTATAAGATTAGAACCAATCATTATGGAATTAGAACGTCAAGAGAACATATTGATCATTACGCATCAAGCAGTGTTGCGTTGTATCTATGCCTATTTCATGAATGTTCCTCAAGAAGAATCACCATGGATGTCGATCCCATTGCACACTCTTATAAAGCTAGAACCAAGGGCCTACAGCACCATTGTTGAGAGAATCAAGGCAGATATTCCAGCTGTGAGCACCTACAAAGAGAAGGGAACCTCCAAATTGGGAGAGTCTGACAACGGCAAGAGCACTTCCAAGAATTTGATCACGGGGGCCCCAGTGATGTAGACATCAGTATAGTATCAATATAACACTAATATAAGTATCGTATAGTAAGTGCCAAAATATTTAGTGGGAGCCGCCTCCGCCTAGGAATTCGATCTCCGCCTAGGGTCTCTGCCTAGCTCTCTGGGCGCAAATTCAGCGCGCGGCGCCCTTTTAGAAAATGCGGTTCGGGCAGCATAAACGGCGATTATTTTGACTCTTGAAAATTAATTAGAAATTAGCTTAAATAAATAAAATCAAAATTGATAATGAAGAAATTCTTTAAAAATAACAAATTTGAGTCGGAAATGGAGGATGATTCCTTAGATGAGATGGTCTCGCACCTGGATAATGTGACTGTTGAAGATAAAGCCAGCACTAACTACAAGAACTCTTTGTTCAGTGCAAACTCATCTTCAAGATCTACGCAGCCTAGCTCGAAACCAAGTTCTAGACAGAGAACTGATAAAGGTAGAGTTGCTGCCTCGTTGGGTCAAATAGACGAACAGGCTGAACTATCAAGTTTCTTCTTTCAGGATTCAGAAACTAGTGGGAAAGTTGGTGGGTTCCTCAGTGATGATATCGGTAGACCTCTAAGGGTTATCAATGCAGATTTATACAATGAACTAAGTGGCACCTCTTCAACAAGAAGGTTTAGTGATAATGAACAGGAGGTTGATGAGAACTCTGAGAAGTTTGAACTGGAGATGAATTTGAAATTATTGAATGAAAATTTAATTGAATTAATAGATCAATTGAAAGATGATACTATTAACATATCAAAGGCAAGTGTTTCAATGATTGATTTATTAGAAAACTTTAAAATACCTAAAAACATCAAACTTTCTGAAGATAATTTACAGTTGAAACAATTACTAAAGTTTTTTTTACAATTTCATGATTATTACCTTAGATTTAAAGTTTATTTAAACTCAAAGAAACTTATAACAAGAAAATTAATTGAATTTCTTAAAAAATTAGGTATATCTTTTAAATTTGATGTTAATGGTACAATCCCATACTTGACAAATTTTCCAATACAGGAATCTTCATCATCTTCAACTTTAACAAAAGTTGAAAAAATTTTAAATAAAATTTCAAATTCAAGTTCTTCAATAATATCTGATCAACAAGGTGCTTTCATTGCACCTATAATGAGAGGTTTATCAGAATCAACTTCTGTTGTTTCAATCATGTTTGGTATCCCTGATCCACAACCTGAACACTATGAAATTATTGATGTCATGTATGAAAGTTTCCCTGACATTCATTTCTTTATTGTTAAAGATTTCATTAAACTTTGTAATGAAACTTCAACTTCAACAAGCAATGAAAAATTATTTAAATTTAAACCACCTTTTAAATTACCAAATTTAAAATCTCCAGAAATTTCGGTTTCTGTATCTTCAGAAAATTCACAAAAATCAAGTGGTACCCTTGGTTGTTACATTCAACCAAACATCCCTGCTGATGTCAAAGATCCTAATTTACTTAAATACAAAGGCTTGAAATTCGCATTGACTTGTGCTCATGTCCTCTTGTCTGAATTAACTAAAAAGCAAAACTCTGAATTATATTACCCATTAGTTCAATCTCCATCAAAAGTTTTAATCAACAGTTATAAAAGTGCATTGATAGAGCAAAGAGACAGATATGCCTCCAGTACTGTTGAATACAAGTCTTTTGACAATGAAATCCAAAACTGTGAAACTAATTACAACGTTCAATTAGGTCAAGTCATTTGGGGTGAAAGAATCCTTATCCATAACAAGATCAGTGATATTGCAATTGTGAAATTAAACAGTTCAACTTCTGCAAATGTCATGAACTCATTCATCTCTAATGAATCTTCATTCATGAAAAACAACTCTGATGATTTACCTATACATTTAAATTTCAAAAATTCTAAAATTGTTAAAATTATACCAAAATCACAATTTCACAACCATGCAAAAGTGTTCAAGATTGGTACATCAACGAAATATACAACAGGGTCAATCAATGGTATCAAAATGATCTACTGGCTCGAAGGACATTTACAGACTTCTGAATTTGTCGTCTCGTCACAAAACATGTTTGCAAACTCTGGTGATTCCGGTTCTTTGATCCTCAATGACTTGAACGAACAGTTTGGGTTAGGTGCCATTGGGATGCTCCATTCGTTCGATGGTGAGGCGAAACAACTGGGTTTGTTTAGCACGATGGAGGATATTGTGGGAAGATTGAAAGATGTCACTGGTGTCGAATGGGAATTGGTTTAGTGGGCTGGCCTGCGTAATGAATGTAATGATTATTACAACTTGTAGAACTACGAGAGGAATCAAGGGGGGAACACACTATGTACATGTTAAAACTATAAAAATTCTTTGGCTTTTCTCTTATAAGCATTGCAATCTCTTAACCAATCTCTGTAATTTTTCAAACTTAGGATTTTTTCACCATAATAATCAGGGACTGGATTACTGAAACTTTGTGATGATGGATCGACTCTGTTCTTGACGATCTTTCCTAAGAATTCTTTATCTTTTTCTTCAAAACTTTTCAAGATCTTCTTGTTCTTAAGATTGAACAAAGGACCACCTAAAAATGGACCCATAAGGAATCCAAACCCACCAGTGGTGATCATGCCCGCAAAGAAGATCATGAACGGATCAAACCCAAAGATCAACTGTGTAGGATCAATCTCAACATTCGCCAAAACGTTCCAAGAGACAGTAGTGGTTAATAATGCAGTTGTTATGGAACTTGACAAGTTTATTGTTCTTTGCTGTTTACGTAATTGGAAGAATTTACTCCATGTCAATTCATCTGATGGAATCGTTGACAAAGAACGAAGACCAGGAGAAATTAATTTATGATTAATAGAATTTCTAACTGTTGAAAGCATTATTTTTGGGGTGGTTTTTATTACTATTTTATGTGTAAATTTGAAATTTATCATTCATTTTTTAATTGACCAAAAAAAAAAATGAAATCCGGGCATCACGTGAAACGCTCGGATTTGGGCGCGCATAATAGATAACCTAATAATCTATAAAAGCATATAAATTTGATCTAATTTCCGCAGTTTTTCATTCAATTTTACTTAATTAAACAGAAAATATGAGTGAAATTGAGATTGAACCAGTGGTTACACTGAAAGAAATTGAGAAAATTCATTCAAAAGTAGGGAGTACTGCTATAAATCCAGATCAAACAAATGTGCAAAGTGTATTGGTGCAGAGACGTGAAGAAGATGAAGATTTAATGTTTTTGGAAGAAGATATTGATTTTCCTGAAGGTGGTAAAGCTTCTTATTTGGTGATGTTGAGTTCGTTTATAACGTTGGTTTTTGCATTAGGGTTCTTCAATAGTATTGGTGTTATTGAGACTTATTTATCAGAGAATCAATTGAAAGAAACATCATCATCAACAATATCATGGATTTTCTCTATTTTTTTATTCATTAATTCTTTAACGTTGGTTTTTTCAGGTGCATATTTCGATAAGAATGGATCAAGAGAATTGATCTCAACAGGGTGGTTGTTGACGGTTGCAGGTTTGTTAGGAACTGCGAATTCTACAAAAGTATGGCATTTCATTATAAGTTTTAGTTTCTTAGTGGCTATTGGCGGTAGTTTTGTCATTTCACCAGCATTTGGATGCGTTGCGCAGTATTTTAATAGGAAAAGAGGGTTTATGATCTCTTTAGTGTCAAGTGGTGGATCCATTGGTGGTATTTCACTGCCATTAGTATTAAGAGTTTTGTTTGAGAAAGTTGGATTTGTATGGACATTAAGAATCTGTGCATTGATTCCAACTGTTTGTTACTTTTTTGCATATTTGTTTTTAAAAGAGAGATTACCAATTGAAAGACATCCAGAAATTCCAAGATGGAAGAAAGCATTGAAGTATACAAAATCTGTTGATTTTAAAGGTTTGAAAGACATGACTTTTTTGTTTCTTGTTATTGGATGTGGATTAGGTGAATGTGCAACGTCAATCACGAGCACTTATCTCGCCTCGTATGCGAGATCTCAGGGAAAGAGTTTATCGACTTCATATCTCTTGATCTCAATTAGTCAAGCAGCTGGGATGTTTGGACGTTGGATCACTGGTTATTTATCTGATAAGGTTGGCAGGTTTAATGTGACGATCATCTCTTTGATCATGGGAACGATAATGCCTTTTATCATTTTGTTGCCTGGTGGATCTAACTCAGTTGCAATTTATGTCTTTGGTATTGCATCTGGTTTCCTTTCTGGCTCAGTGATATCGTTGTTCCCAGTTTGTTGTGGTCAAGTGTCGAAAACTGATGAGTTTGGTAGAAGATACGGTACGATGTATGCGACTGGATCTGTCAGTTTGTTAGTTGCAATCCCCGTTGCAGGTGCAATTATTGGAGATGGTACTGCTCAGTCGTATGTCAATTGTTTGGTTTATTATTCAGGTGCATTGATGGCTGGATCAAGTGTTTGTTATATAGTTGCAAAACATTTTGGTGTTGGTAGAGTTTTAGTAAAATTTTGATAACTACATTTGTGTCAAAAGATCTAGAGATATTAGATCTACAATTGTTTCATCATTCAATAATCAATATTGTGTTATCTATAAACAGTTTATTCATCGTTTTCTTCGATTAATTCTGGTAATCTTTCAATACTTTCACCACCGTAAACGATTTGGTAAATAGCTTCAAATAATGGGAATTCAGCAGCTAAACCTTTGTTAGCTAATAAATCATGAACTTCTTTTGAAGTGATGATACCTTGAGCGGATTGACCGTTTAATAATTCTTTTTCAGTTTCTTGAGCAGATTTACCAGTGATAGCCATATGTTTAGCAACTCTAACGTTTCTACCACCAGCACAAGTAGTGATTAAATCAGCAACACCAGCAGATTCTTTAGTGAAAGTATCTTGAGAAGTTTGACCTGGGAAGAAAGTTTCAGCAAATTTAATGGTTTCATTTAAACCAAATCTTTGAATAGCAGCAGCAGCATTATCACCCCAGTTAACACCTTGAACGAAACCAACACCTAAGGCAACGACATTCTTTAAAGCACCAGCTAAAGAAACACCAGCAACGTCATCAACGACACGGACATGGAAGTATGGTCTGTGGAAAGCAGCTTTTAAAACTGATTTATCAATATCTTTACCTTGACCTTGGAAATCTGAAGGTAAGTTGTAAGCAACGGTAGTTTCAGACCATTTTTCTTTAGCAACTTCTGGGGCCAAGTTAGCACCAGATAAAGCACCACAGTGTAAACCTAAGTTTTCAGTGATATAAGTTGATAATAATTTACAACCTTCTGGAGTAACTTCTAAACCTTTTAAACAAGAAATAGCTCTTGCATTTGGTTTTAAAACGGCATTAGCTTTCAAGTTTTTAACGATTCTTGGTAAGAATTGATGAGGAATGTTAAAAACGATTAAATCAGCAGTTGCAACTGCTTTAGCGATATCAGGTTCAGCATGTAAATTTGCTGGTAATTTAATACCAGGTAAATATTTAACATTTTCATGTTTAGTGTTAATAATTTCAGTTAATTTTTGACCTTGAATTAATTCTTCAAAAACCCACATATCAACTTGACGTTGAAATAAATGTGGTCTTAAAGCAGCATTTTCTGATAAAACTTTTGCAATTGTTGTACCCCAGTTACCGGAACCAATAACTGTAATTTTGTAAGGTTTAACAGGAGTTAAAGAAGCTTGTTTGGAAGCAGTTAAATGTGAAGATAATTGAGAAAGTCTTTGAGTTGCTGACATGTTTCTTTTTAATTTTAACATTGATAATAAAGATAAAAAAGGTGGAATTATTGTTTCTTTTATACAATTTTGGAAATTTTTCATCAATAAGCGAAACTCGGGAAATTCTGGGGAACGGGAAGGAAGAAACCGGGTGGAGAATTCGGGCGGGTGGAAGGGTGAATTCATGGTATTTAACAGTTTATTTGTGTATAATTATGGTAATTTTATATATTTAAATGGTAGTTATAGTGTATTGTCTTATTTATTATCTGTGGTTATGGAGTATAGTGGTTATCAAATTATTATTAGTTTCTACTCGGTTAATTATCGCTTATTTTATAAAGGTGAAATTGAAAATTTAAAAAAATTGTGGAAATTGGGAAAAAAAATAATTAAAAAAAAAAACTGATTTCGCCCAGGATCGAACTGGGGACGTTCTGCGTGTTAAGCAGATGCCATGACCAACTAGACCACGAAACCAATTTATATTATACTGGAAATGCGCTGTTTATGTGATTATGGGCCCGCAATTTGGGAATTTGTTAATTATCGCTTGTTTTAGTGGGAATTTGAGTGATTTGAGAGTTTTAGTGAATTTTGGTGAGTTATGGAAGTCCAATGGTGATAGTTATAGTACAATATTCCCAGTTTTTTGATGGTGTTGATGGTTTAAATTGTTTATGTCAAAAATAGATATACTAAAATGGTGGGGATCAAATCAAACAAAATATCCAATATCTAAATTTATTTCATTAATTTGTTCAGTTTCTCCGGTAGCTACTAAATTTTATAAGTTCCGTATTGTTGGTGAAATTTTGTTATTGGCAAAACAAAAAAGTTTAACTGATGAACAAAGAAAATATACCTTTGTCGCCAACAGATTCTTTTACAATTGAACAATATATTACTAAGTCGACTACAAGGTATTGAAATTCATTAAAAGTTATAAATATTAAAACAATAAAAACAATTTGTTGATTACCAAACTTGTAAATCTTCGTAGTAATCAACTCTACCTTTGGCAAGATCTAAATTATTACCAACAGCACTTCTAATATCATCAACAAAGGAATTGTGAGCAGTGGTTAAAACAGCAACGTGGCCAGCTGATTCACTAAGATCTTTCTTGATTAATTCTTCTGTGTTTGGTCTACCTAATCTGAATTCAACAAAATCAAATTCTTTCAAAGTTTGACTTGTAAAATCTTCACATTTCTCAGTAGATTCTGAATCTGAACCTTTTTCAGTACTTAATGATAATGAGGAACCATTGTGTCTAGTAACGTAAATAATAACTTGAACCCCGGTGTCCTTTAATCTGGCTAGTTCTTCTCTGAACCATTCTAAAGATTTAAGATCTCTTAGAACCCAATATAATTTAATCTGTTGTTGAACTTTAGCCTTTAGTAATTCGTTGATATGACCATATGGTAAAGCAATACCAGTACCACCACAGTAGAATAAAGAAGTGTCGTATTTCTTTAATGGGATTGGATGACCATATGGACCTTCGACGGAAACTTTGATATGACCAGTTTTGTTTGGTAATTTATTTAAATAATCAGCAGTAGCAGAAGTCATACCACCTTTAATCTTTGCATAAAAGATTATTTCATTGTTATTTGATTCAACAATTGTGAATGGATGTGATTGGAAAAAAGTTTTCCATTGTAATAAATGGATATAACCAAATGAACCTGGGAATGGTTTCCAATATTTTGGTTTTGGAATAACGATTTTTAAAACTTCATCTGAAATGATTGAAATTATTGCAGTTTGAACACCAAAAGCAAATAATCTTAAGTATCTAACAACTCTATCAAATACCCAAATGGCAAGAGTTGAGTAAAAAAATTGTTGATATTCGAATTTCTCAACATGTTTCCAAGATGAACCTAAAAATGCAATTGATAAACTGATATGAATAATTAAAAAGGTCTCATATGAAATTTTTCTGAATTTGTAACTTGCTAAAATAACCATTAAGAACATAACAATAGTAGCAACACAACCAGCAACAAACCAATCTTTTGGCAATCTACTTTGCATTTTACCAATTGCAATAGATTGTTCAACCATAGAACCAGTATGAATGATAACTAAAATAAAATTGAATCTGGAAACCCATTTATGATAAGTGTAAAATGTTGATAATTTCCAACCAGTTAACCACATCATGAAGTTATTTCTACCAGCAAATAAATATGTGATTTGTAAAGAATACAAGACTAAAATACCAGTTCTATCACCTGGGTATCTTGCTCTTTGACCAGCAACTGTTTTCCAAATAATATCATGTTCAACATACTCATATCTAGTACCACAGAAAACAAAGACTATAACAAAATAAAAGAATATCACAAGTGATTGTAATCTTGTTGGAATGATACCACCAAAAACTTTCAAAAATTCTAAAGGTCTTGAATGTTGTTTATTTGGGAATAATGATGCAAATGTAAGATGTCTTCTAATTTTATTAATGAATGCAGCATAGAAGTATTTTTGAATGAAACCAAATTTAACAAGAACATTGTAAATCATACCAGCTAACATGATGATACCCCAATAAGCTAATAATGAGGCACCCATGGCCATTGAATCTGTGATATTGTTCCATCTGACTCTGTAAGAATTATAAGCTCTAGTGTAAAGCTTCTTAGAGTAATATGCAGGAAGATAAATTGGAATACTGCTATTGAAATCAGGAAGAGTAGTGGCATTAACAATATATTCAGTAGCATTTTCATAAGAATTTTTTAATTTAGTATCTGTCATTGTTTTATTAAGTTTTTCACAGTATTCAATTAAGATGTCATTGGCTTTTTCATCATATTCACCTAATTGATCATACAAACAGTACAGTAATGAACCTAGAGCAGGCTGGTTACCACCACATGGACATGCAAATGCTTTCGCACTGTCTTTCGCACAAAAAGCAGCAGTTTGATAAATAGAGTATTTACAACCTAATAGGACTAGTTCTTCATGAGAGTAATGATGATAACCATCTTCAGCAGAAATTGTTGCAAATAATGCAAATGCAACTAATGAACGTAAAAATATCTTCATTGTTGATTTATTAGATTATTGAATAAATATCTGTCAAAAAGCGTATAAATGTGGGATATTGACTCTTTTATATGACTTAAAATGGTTTGGTGGTTGTATACAATGTACAATGTATGGTGTGCATCTTTGTTAAAGGACTGCATTGAAGATTCAGTGGAAGTAGCCAACCGGGATTAAATAACTGAAATAACTTCTAAATTTTTGAAAAAGCAGACATGTTACAAGAAGATATTTGCATATTTAGATCATGAAATTGTAATTGAAATGTGTTAACTGGATGAAAAAATGTAGTGTAGCAAAAGGAACCTGTTTTATTGGATAAGCATTATGCAGTACGAACCTATAATAACATTTTCTTACATATAACATTTCAGAAAGCTTATTAAAAGGCATGGTTTTAGAACAGTCTTGGCCTTCTATAGTAAGGTTTAGTACTTTTTAAATAAGGCTTGTCAGGGATGGAATTAAGCTTAATTTTAAAAAATTGTTAAAACAACTTGACAGAAAATTATTATTAAAAAAAGTTTACAATCAAATCAAACTACAAATATTAAGACTTCAGTTGGTTTTATCTTCCCCATATTTCATTATTATCTAGGAAGTTTTGGTACCTTATCCAAGATTCCAGTAATTTGCATTTACGCATACATGACATATAATTATTGAAAATCCAAGGTACAAAAGACATTTTTGACGCGGAAAAACTCACAAGAGTCATATGTTTGATGTAGAGGCTTGTGTGTATGAAAGGCTGGTGGTGATTAAAACGATAAATCAGATGGATTTTAATTCCGTGCATGATTTTTCAACCAATAATGTTGTATCGTATTTTTCATGATGTGCGTTGACTATATTGCATTGCACAATAACACTGCCATCTTCTCTGTTTTTTCATGAAGAAATTTAAAAGAAGATGCAATAATATTTATGAACGCATGATTCTTTGCTATTTCCACCCTATTCTATCTACTTTATCATGGTCTTTGTTCAAAATAAGCTTCTTTTCAAAGATGTGTTTTTCAGTTTTTGTAACATTCTGTAATTAAACAACGGTATTTAACTGAGGGCAACATAAATTCCACTGTCCACAAGAATATGATAACGGTTAACCATAATTGGACACATCAGGTGAGTAAAAGCCCGAAAAAGTTTTTGTTGTCTACACATAGGTACAGTCGAAAAAAATAAGCTTAAATTTGACTTTCTTGGCTATGAACATAGGGCTTAAAAATAATTAAAAAGGTATTTTAAGATACACATAGAGTCTAGACCACATGTTTGACAATTATTCCATTGAACAAATTTATTGATTTCAATACAGTCTTGTAAATGATTATTTAAAGTTTGTTATAGTATATTCAGGGCCCTTTTTAAAGTTTGTTGGGTTCTAGGGTCCCATTGATCGCCGTATGTGATTTTTTTTTCGATTTATAATTTTACTGGTTCTAGTATCAGATTGATCTGATACATGAGATTACATTTAGATTAATTTCGAATCCGATTTTGCAACATATCAAAAACCAACCAATGGGATTATTTCTAATTAATAGTTGTATATGGATTTTTCACTTGTAAAGTTTATCTTTTGGCTTTGGGCGCAACAACGTTTATGATCGGCCTGATCAGTTAATGCACACCCTTGAAATTATTGAATTTAAAGTCCGTGGGTCGTGGGTGCTTACGAGACTTTAAAATTTGTGTAGAATTTAATTACGGTATTAAGACACAAATACACTAAAAAGTGATGCTTCTCTTTCAAAAGAATGGGTACTAAAAACGTAGTTTCTAAATAAAAATGAATTGTGTTTGTCTTGTGGTTTCTAAGAAATTATGAATTCTAGAATCATGTAAAATACAAAATATGCAATCTCGCGTATCACAATAGAAAGGATATGAGGTGTGCTCTTTAAAGTTTAGCATATCGTTTAACTTAAATAAACTGAAGGTATAAAGAATTCAAATTATTGGTTCGTTACATTTCTACATGTTACCAGATGTAATATAGCAATTAATAACCACTACCCACAGTATTTTCTTCTTCTTAATTGGTGAGAGTTTAACAAGTATCTTCTCAATTTCTATTCACGGCTTAAAATAACTTCACCATACAGGAATGTGTAACTTGCAGGTATTAAGCTCGGTTAGAATACAAATCAAATCATTTATTTTTTCCGTATTTAAATTGTATAATCGATTATTTTATTATCAAAATGATTGATTTTAGGTCTTAAAGAATGAAGTTTGAAGGCACGTTCCAGTTTGTGATAACTGTCAAATTATATTAAACTAAAATTCTTGGTTAGTCTTAGTGATTATTTTAAATCATTTCTGTGTATTTTTGGTTCTTGGCTCTTTTAGAACCTTTCAAAAAGACTTTTAGTTTTATAATTGGGTGTACAGTGTACACTATACAAAATTTAGTTTCGATAAGTGTCAAAAAAAAAAAAAAAAACAGTTTCACAAACTCAAAAATAGGGATTTTCCAACTTATTTTTGCTGATATATAATATTGAATCTCAAATATTATAACGAGCTCATTTATTTATCTAAACTAAGTGTTTTGAAGCGTCCACGGGTAAATTTGTTATTTTGGGCGGCGGTCATGTTGGGGTTTTGCACTTTTGCCTTTAACCATTATAATTCGGGCGTGTGGCGTAGTTGGTAGCGCGTTCGCTTAGCATGCGAAAGGTCTCCGGTTCGACTCCGGACTCGTCCATTTATTTTTTTGATTTCAAAATGTTTAACACAAATTGTGTAAAAGATTGCTGAAATCACTTTTTTTTTAATACCACCCAAATTTATTGTTCAAGTAAGATTTAGTTTTCATCCAATACAAAATTCGCCATTTTTTTTTTTTATTTTGACATCTGCCCGATTTTTTTTTTAAACTCGGTCATTTAATTGATAAAAAAACGTCTGACAATTGATTTTAGACAAAAATTGATTAATTTCAAAGGATTTTTAAAGGTTTAAAAGCTGGTTTTTTAACACTGAAATATACTTTGTTTTGCTGTGAATTGATTCCTTGGTCAAAGTTTTTATCGATTGAAACAAGGGAACGTTATGAGCTTATCAAAGAATTGCTGTAGAATCTGGGGTAGGGCCCCTCTATTGTCGAGATCAATCTCATCAACAGGTCCAAATTTGTACAAATATGGGATCTCCAAAGAGTATACGAACCATGATGTCAGAGTTAGATACAATAATAGATACACAGAGGTTAAATTCTTGAAAACTGATGAAAAATTCAACTTGAATAACTCATTTTTGAGAGATGCATCAGAAGGTGATCTTTCTATTGAACCAACTTCAGGTCAAAAATTATTCACAACTGCTTCCATCATTGATCAAACACCTAAGAGAATTGAAATTGCTAATGGTAATTTCTTCAGTATCACTTGGCCAGATGGTGAAAAATCAACTTATTCTAAAGAGTTTTTGATTAAATATGCTTCTCATGATAAAAGAGGTAGATATTTCAATGATGATGTTGTTCATTGGGATTCATCTAAACCTGAAAACTTCCCAGTGTTGAAAAGATACGATTATCAACAATACTTGACTGATGATTCAGTTCTTAAGAAAGTTTTAAATGATTTAAACAAGTTTGGTGTTGCTCAAGTTGTTAACATTCCAGAAAAATCTGATATTGAACATGATGAAAACCCAATAGTCAAACAAATTGGTGAAAGAATTGGTTACATTAAAGAAACCTTCTATGGTACTGTCTTTGATGTTCGTACAAAGCCTGGTGCTACAAACATTGCTGATACTGATATTTTCTTACCATTACATCAAGATTTATTATACTATGAATCTCCACCAGGTTTACAATTGTTACATTTCATTAAGAATAGAAGTACTGGTGGTGAAAACATCTTTGCTGATGGGTTTGCAGCTGCTGAATACGTTAAGAAGACTGATCCAGAAGCATACAAGGCTTTGTTAACAGTTCCAACTAATTTCCATTACAATCGTGATGGTCACCATTACTTCCAATCAAGATGTTTGGTTGTTGAAGACAAGGAACAATCAGAAATTGAATGGAGAACCGTTTACAAAGAAGTCAATTACTCACCACCATTCCAAGCTCCATTTGAATATGGTGTTGCTACTAGAGAAGATTTTGAAAACACTCCAGAAATTTTATCTAAAAGAGAAACATTTGAAGCTTTCTTAAGAGGTTTCAAGTTATTTGAAGACCACATCAATGATCCAAACAACAAGATCAAATTCAAAACTGAAGAAGGTTCCTGTATCCTATTTGATAACCGTAGAGCTTTCCATGCCAGAGAAGCCTTTGACGGTAACAGTGGAGAAAGATGGCTAAAAGGTTGTTATCTCGACAAAGATACTTTCCAATCCAAATTGAGATTTATCAGAAACTGAAAATAGGCCCTAATTTATATAATTTATACACATATTTATGACCCATAAATGTAACAGTATGTGTACTGTAATGAAATTATGTCACGTGACCCATTGTTTTTGTGACGCGTAAAAAAAAATTTGTCAACAAAAAAAAATAAAAAGACACAAAAGGAAAACAAATTACCAAAAAACCAAAGAAATTGAGCTGTTTTCTGTGTGAATCATTGAGCCATGTCCGATCTCCAGCCTGAGAACTTCCGGGACTTGCTGACCTACCACACTGCCTTGAGACAGTTTCTCAGCACTTCAACGGCTCCAGCAAAGCCAAATCCAGCAAGAGCTGCTAAAGCGAGGGATAAGTTATTCAAGTTGTCACCATCACAGTTCTTCGAGTTGAGTACAGATGTTTATGATGAGCTGCAGAGAAGAATTGATGAGGCCAGCGATGAGCCTGACTTCTTGCTTCCAAGATCAACTTTCCATCCAAAGAGAAACGAAGCCAGAGAAAAACTTGGTTTGTTACAACAAACAAGATTTAGAGACTTGGTTAGTGATATCCTTTATGAAGTTGAAAGAAGAGAGTACCATCTTCCAAGAAATCAAGAGAAGAAGGAAGAGAAAAATTTTGATTTCTCTGAACAACAATTGCATCAAGAAGTTTCAAAAACTACTAATAATCCAACAAATGGTGTTGTTACCGTCCAACAATCAACTATAATACCAACAAAGGCCGATCTGGCTTGGAGTTCTGATGAAGATGATGATGACAAAATTTCCATTGCAACAATACAAAAAACTGTCAACATTCAAAGAAGTCCAGATGTTAAACCAATTCATCACATTAAAACTAAATCAACAAATAGTTTTGCAAGTGTTATTTCTCCAAGAAGTGATCGTTCTGAAAGAGATTATGTTGGTGAATTAAATACAGCAATCAAAAACAAGCATTCTTCAGGTTCTGGTGTTACAAGAGGTTTATCAGTTTCAAAAGGTAGAAATAAAGATAGAGAAATTGAATTATTATTAGAAGAAGGTACTAAAATGGATAAAACAATTACTGAATTAGAACAAAAAAATTCTTTATTACAATCAAAATCTGAAAAATATGAACAAGAATCTCAAGATTTATTAACAATTAATGGCAATTTAAAAGATCAAGTATTTAATTTAGAAAGAGAAATTGAAACTAAAAATGATCAAATTAAAAAATTATATGATCAAATTGAAACTGATGCATACAATAATCAAATTAAATCAAAAGAGTTAAGTAAAACTAATGATGTTGATGTTGAAAGTTTAAAGAATGAAGTTAGAGATCTGAAATTAAAATTATCAACTTTTGAAACTGGTAAAATTGAAAATGTTTTAGGTTTGAATTCTGTTAATTATGATGAAAAATTTTTTGAAAAATTATTATCAAAAAATGGATTGGTTCCATTATCATCAGTTTCATTATTCAGAAAACTGGTTGAAGATTTTTTAATTGAATTAAGTAAAAACTCTAAAACCAAAACTATTGATTCAAATGTTATTTTTAATTTAATTTCACAAATTTCAAAAGTTGCAAGTTCAATTGCTAATTGTGCTTCAAATTCAGAAAAAGCTGAACTGATTAGAGCTTCAATTTCTCATGCAATTACTTCAACAAGATATTATGCAACTTTTGGTGAAGCTTTACCATCTTTAGTCATGGAAAGTTCTTTAAGTGAAGTTGTTTTTGCAGTTTATGATTTTATTCAAGATGTTAAATTAAATGGATCAGAAATTAATGGTAATCCAGATGATTTAAATGTTACACAACCTGACATTACTCAATCAAATCGTTCATTTAACTCTCAAAAAGTTATTGATTCTCAAAAAGCTGCTGCTGCTACCACTGGTGCTACTGTTGCAACAGTTATTCCAGTTGATGATGAATTTGAAGATGATAGTCATGTTTCACCAGTTAAACCATTAAGAATGAACAAACGTGGTGATAATTATTTAAAGAATACCAATAATAATATTAATCACGAACCAAAAGCATTAAATTTATCAATTAGTTCAGATCTTGGAAATAAATCAGAACCAAAAGTTTCAACACCAATTGCTAAATCAACTGGTTTGGCAACATTAGTTTCAAGATATTCACCAGAAGGTGGTAAAAGATTAAACACTGAAGCTACAGCATCATCACCGTTAAATGAAAAGGTTCAACCACTACCACTGAGAAAATCATCATCTGGTAATATTCTTTCAAAAGTTAGACAATTTGAACAACAATCTGATATTGGATCAAAAACTCCATCACCAAGTGGTAAAAAAAATGTTATAAGTCCATTACAAGATTCAATTGTTAACCAATTTGGTAAAAGAAGATCAAGTTTAGATGCTTTAGAAAAATCACTTGAAATTACAGATGTTAAAGAAATTAAACCAAATACTAGTAATTCTGAATTAAAAGAAGGATTTCAAGAAGCTTTAAAAATTGAACCAGTTAAACTTTTTGAAGAACCAAAAGTTTTTGAAGAATCAAAAGGTTTTGAAGCAAAAAACGTTTTTGAAGAACCAAAAGTTATTAAGAATGTTGATAATAGTGAAGATGATTTATTAAATAATCTGGATATTGCAAGTTTGAAACAAGCAATTGCTAAAGATACACAGAATAATAAATCAACTAAAGTTGAAGAAGAACAAGAAGATAACGGATTAACTAATGGTGAATTTAAAGATTTAAGTGCATTTAAGATTGAAAGAGAAGAACCTGAAGAAATTGTTGAAGAAGAAATTCCTCAAGTTAAAGAAATTATTCCTGAAATTGTTGAAGAAAAAATTATTCCAAAAGTTTCTCAAGTTAAATCTGAAATTGTTGCACCAAAAGTTGTTGAACCTGAAATTAAAAAAGAAATTATTGAACCAATTGTTATTCCAGAAGAAACTATTGAACCAAAAGTTGTTGAACCAATTGCCAAAGAGATTCCAATTACAGCTGGTAAATCATTAAAATTAGTTCAACCACCAGTAGTTGTTGAATCTGAAGAATCTGAAGAATCTGAGGAAGAAGAAGAAGAAGAAGAATCTAGTGAAGAAGAATTTGATATTGAAGAGTTTGATATTGATAATCCAGATAATACATTATCGGAATTACTGTTATATTTAGAGCATCAAACAGTTAAAGTTATTTCTACAATTCAAGCATTATTAACATCAATTAAAACTGCTGATTCTACTAATGGTGAACTTAGAAAAGGATCTAGAGCCATTAATGATGTTGTTGGACAAATGGTTGAAGCCACTAGTGTTTCCATGAACCAAAGTCGTAATGCACAATTGAAGGCACATGGATCCTGGGTTGTTGATACTTTGTCTAATGCCGACAGAAGAATGAAAGATTTAACACAAAATGACAATAGAGCTGAAGATGATGATTATGCTGATAAACAATTCAAACAAAGATTGGCCGGTATTGCATTTGACGTTGCTAAGTGTACTAAGGAATTAGTGAAAACAGTTGAAGAGGCTAATCTGAAAGAAGAAATAGAGCATTTAAACAAGAAACTGATTAAATAGAATTAAGAAATAATATGATTTTGTATACAATTGTTGTTGTAGTTAAGATATTGTTGTGTATGTGTGTCACGTGAATATACACGTGATTGGACTTATTTTTGCGCGGTTCAGTTTCAGCCGCGCGTAAAAACAAGCTCTTCCCCTCATTGAGTTTTTTCCGGATTTGGCAAAGCGGAGAAACTGTGACACAAAATCTGTGCTGAGTCAGCGCGGTGCTCATTAGTCGAAAAGTATTTAAAGTTGCAACAATGGCCGTTTTTTCTGTATTTTTAGAGTTTTCATGCTTGTGAGATGGCAATTAACACTCGTCCTTCGAATGCGCAGCGCAGGGCTCACGATGTCCAGACGGCTGTCGCTGACAACAAACCGCTAAAAACAAACAACAACAATATGAACTCAAAAATTAACAAGAGGCTCGACAGAGTTCCAGAAAATTTGGGCCCAAACGGTGTTACACCTTCTGGTAAGCCTCGTTTATTTGTTTGCAATACTTGTACGAGGGCTTTTGCTAGACATGAGCACTTGAAAAGACACGAAAGATCTCATACAAAGGAGAAACCATTCCATTGTGGAGTCTGTCAAAGAAAATTCTCAAGAAGAGACTTGTTGCTTAGACATGCTCAGAAACTACATGCTGGTTGTGATGATGCTATAAAGAGATTGAGAAGAAGATCCTCGAGATCCAAGTCGATAACTTCCGAAACTGAAGCTGCTTCCGTTGAGGTTAACAATGGTTTAAAAAGAATGAAGCTAGATAATGGATTTGACCTAATGGATACACAGGCTGATAATCATCAAGTTAATCAATATTTTGCTAATGGTTTACAATTTGAGAACCATACTTCTGAATCTTTCAATTCTAACACCAGTAATTTTAGAAATCGTCGGACTTCGTTTTCTGCTGCATCTGCTGGAAATTATGCAAGTGCATCAGCCAACCAACAGCATTATTCTGGTTCTGTTGAATTTTCAACTCCACAATTATTACCAGTAGATCATTTGAATGGAACTTCTCATTATGAAGCTACTTTCAACAACAACAACACTAATGGTCTGAATACTTGGGTTTCTGATATCAATAACATTCCAGGTTTGGATTTTCTTAGCAATTACTCTTTAGATGATAAGCAAAAATCACCTCCTTTGGTCTCTGAAACTTCAAGAAGCTCCTCAAATGATGTCATCGCTAACAAGAGGAAACCAAAAATTCCTGGTAAAAAAAATGAATTTGATGGTAATGATATCTTTGGTTATTCATTTTATGATGATAATTATCAATTTGCAAGTGAAGCTGATGATTTTAATAATAATAACAGATTAACTTTCCCAAAATTACCATCAACTTATCTTAATGATTTTTCTTCAACCACAACTCCTGATGGCAGGACCATGGAAAGTGGTGAATCTTCTTTAAATTTAAATAATTTAAATGAATATGATTTATTAAATGATTTAGAAGTTCCAAATTATGAAGAAAAAATCTTATCTGTTGGTTATTCATTTTATGAATCAAATGATTTTGCTTCTTCAACAATAACACCAGCTGCTTTAGGTTATTTAAAAAAAAATGAAGTTAATCCATTGAAAAGAAGTTCTTCTCAAATGGATATTGATGAAGAAGATGAACATGTTCGTGATAATGAAGAACATGAAGAAGAAGCGGATCCTCATTTTGATACTGGTCTGATTGATTATGGTATTGAACATGAAAATGATGATCTGAAAATGTCTACATCTGAAAATGCAGAATTATTATCATCAACTCATTTATTTACTGAATCTTTATCAAATAAGATTTCAAAAGTTTTAATGAGATATCCATTCATTGGTTTGTTACCACCAAAATTACCAAGTTTACATAAATTAGAATTATTTGTTGATAATTTTAAAAAAAGATTTTTAATTCACAGTCCTTTTATTCATAGAAATTATTTAAATGAAAAGGCAATGTATGAATATACTTTGAATGAATCTTCAAATGATGATCCAACTCCTCATGTTTGTTTACCTCTATTAATTGGTACAATTGGTGCTCTTTATTCCAATGACAAAAGAAGTGCAGCTGATTTATATGAAATTTCAAGACGTTGTATTCATGTTTATTTAGATTCAAGAAAAAAAACTGATGATTCTGAAAAATCAACAACTCATAACTCACCTTTATGGTTAGTTCAATCTTTGGTTTTAAGTGTTTTATATGGTTTATTTGCTGAATCTGAAGAAGCTGATTTAAGTATTATTTTAAGACAAGTTAATGCCTTGTGTACTTTAATCAGAGTTTCAAAATTTAATTTGGTTCAATTTAATTTGGAAAATATTGAAATCAATGAAGCTTATTTTAAAGATTATATCTTATATCAATCAAAAATTAGAACTGTTTTTATGATTTATAACGTTTCAAATATTTTAACTTCAGTTTACAACATTGCTCCATTTATCAAGTATAAAGAATTAAAATGTGATTTACCTGATTTAGAAAATTATTGGGCTTGTTCAAATGTTGAAGAATTTAAAGTTAAATGTGTTGAAAATAGTCAAATTAATTACAGTTTAAATTTGGAAAGAATCTTTAATGATATCTTAACAAATAATCCAATTACTTATAAAGTTAGTGAATTTGGTGCTATTATTGTTATGTTTACTGTTTTACAACATTTTTATTATAACAAAAATAACAAGTTATTAAATGCTTCGTTAGGTATTTCACCAACTCATTCAAATACAGCAAATTTAATTAATAACTTTAGATGGGAAAATTTGTTAATTGATGAAAGTGCTTCAATTTCAATTATTTTAAAAAATATTTCAATTATTAGATCTTTATTAATTGATATTTCAAAAGTTAAAGAAATGTTATGGTCAAAACAATGGGATAAACTAGCAATTGAATTTGTTAATTTAAATTGTAAAAATGATGATTTATTAGATGCTTGTGATTACTCAATTAGAACTTTATGTATGATTTTCATTAATGATGAAAATTCTTCAAACTTTAACAAGTCTTTATCATTATCATTTCAATTTTTATTTTTCAATTTTTTCCATATTTCAAAATTTTTATACAAATTTGAAAGAAGAATTTTTAAACATTTTAATAATTCAAATTTATTAAAACCAAATGAAATTAAAGAAATTCCAAAATATTTTTCAATTTATTTAAAAATTGCAAAATTTTTAGCTGATTTAGAACAAATTTTTATTAAAAATTTTAATTATCATGATTCTGAATCAAAATTAGCATTAAAAGATTTTGATCCTTCAAGATATAAATTTGGTACATTCCCAAAATTATATGAAAATGAATATCCAAATGAAACTAATTTAAATCAAGTTTTAAAAGTTGTTAAATTAAAATTGAGTTCAAATATTTTAAAAATTGGTTCATTTATTTTTAAATACATTTTTGAAAAAGAAATGGCATTTAATATCTTTAAAAATTTAAGTGAAGGTTTAATTCAAATTAAAAATCATATTGAAACTGAAGAATATTAAAAAAAAATTATAGAAAATATCTTCTTTTTTGCTTCACATAATTTGCTTCTATAATACACACAAAAAAAAATTAGAAAAAACAAAAAAAAAACCATCACAAAAAATTTACATTTTTCTGTTCATAGTTTTATAACGACGTTTAACGAATTTTATGACATTGTTTAAATAAAAAAATACATTCGTATTAATATTACAATATTCTGTAGTTTTTAAAATTGTTCATTTATTCATTATTTTGTTGTGTGTTGGAATTTTTTTTTCATTCAACTTTTCTCATTTCAGAAGGCCATGGACATCCATCAATCAAACATTGAACAACCCATTCCCAATCAATTAATTGTAAATTGACATTATTAACCTTTTTTAACATATCTGATGTAATTAGTGAAGATTTTTTAGATTTTTTACTCTTTGAATCTGAAATATCAACGTTATCAAGATTAGTTTTTAATGTTTTCATCTTTTCATGATATATTAAAATATTTGAATCTTCTGGAATTTTTGATAATGTTTGAATTAAATTTGAATGATTTGTTAAAGTTGTGATAAATATTTTCTTAGTACCAAGTATATGAAAAATAAATTTAATAATTTCTGGATTTGAACAAGTTAAAATAACATGATAATTTTTTAAAATTAAATTATTTTTAAATGATAAATCTTGTTTTAAATTTAAATTGTTAATGAAGTTAAAAATGTTATGACTTTTGATAAATTTCAACCTTTTAGATTCACCAGATGGTAATAAATAAGTTGATAAAAATTCTAAATTTAATTGATTTAAACTAATTGAATCATAAATAAATAACGTTGATAATAATGGCCAACCTAAGGATAAAGTTTCTATAAATTTTGAGCTTCTACCATATTTATTTGAGATTAAAGCAGCAAATTTAAATCCTTGAATTGATCTTTTGTTTCTAATGACTAATACACCATTATTTGTTTCAAATTGGATTAATGAAGAAAATCCTTCTTCAATAACAGTACCACCATTTGATTCAATTAATTCAGTTAATTCATCTTTTTGAACATCACCAGTGATGACAAATAGACAAGATGCAAATATACCATTCTTAAATTCTTTTTCCTTTTCTTGTGGTGTTGACATCAATAATTCATCATGATAAGTTGTTGGTAAAATATTATTATGAGTTGTATCTTTTAAAAAATTTCTTCTTGGTTTTGTAAAACTATCAGAACCAACTCTTTCTCTTTTGAACCATTCATCATTATCAACTTTAATTAAAGCAATTGGAAATTCTTCTTCAACTAAAACTTCATCCTTTTTAACTTTTTTCTTAATTTTTTTAGCAATGACAGTATCAAACCCTCTCATGCAACGAATTCTTTCAACATTTTCATCTAATTCCATACATTTCAAACCAGTAACAACATAATTACTTCTATCAACAATGATATGATCACCAATTCTTAAATCTAGTGGATAAATTAAACTCATATTATCAGTATCATCAATGAATTGGACATTAAAACCTTTATCATTGACACTTTTTACAATACCTGGATAATAGTATGCATTGAATTGACACCAAACATATTCTTTGAAAACAATATCAGAGTCCTTCAAGATCTTTGTTTCATGTTTTAAAACTTCTTTTGGGAAATATTTGGATTTCTGTGTAGTATTAAATCCTTCATTAAAGAAACTTTCATTTGCTGTTGAATCAATAGTTGTTAAAGTACTCAAATCTGAATCTAAAACAGGTACTGACTTTGATGGTGAGCTTGATTGTAATGGAGGTGGTGGTGGTTTCAAAGTTGCTCTAATTCTTTTTGGTTTAATAGCAGATTCTGGAGAACTGATGATATTAGCAGCTTTTCTTTTGGATTTTCTTTTAAATTTTGGCATTTCATCTAAATCTATATCTTCATCTTCTTTTGGTTTCTCCACTTCTTTTGGTTTAGGTTTCACTGTATCTTCCTCTTCAATAGTATTATTAACTTTACTGTCATCATCAATATCAGATAGTTCTTGAGTGATGTTAGCACCAATATCACTAAATTCATTCTGTTGAGATTTTACTTCTTCTGGATGTTTTTCGTCAATTGGATCATGATCATGTATCTCTATTCTATTTTCATCAAGATGTATTCTTTCTAAACCAAGACTTGTTTTTGATCTAACTGGTGGTTGGAAACGAATTGGTAATGTATTTGTTTCTGGTTGACTTTCTCCAGTTTTTCTTTCACTTTGAAATTTAATAATTCTTGCACTATCAATAGGTTGTGAATGAATTAATTGAACAGTTTCGGGTAAATCAACTGGTAATGTTTCTTTGATTCCATCAGGATCAAATTTCTTCAAGAAATCTCTATGGTATTTTTGTATACTATCTTCAGCTAAATTATAAGAAGACCCATTTTGACCAGCATTTTTTCTATTAGTTGATAAACTGTTTGGATTACTTTCATCATCAGAAACAACAGGAGATGAAATGTTTTGAGAGTTTGAAATAGTTTGTGGATCATCAATTATAATATTTTCAACAGCGTTATCATCTAATGTTTCTAAATTAGTTTCAGTTGTTGGTTCATTATTTTCTTGATCGTGTAATGAATTATTGTCAGGAGCAGTACCTAAAACTTGAATATCATCTTGTGTTCCATCAAAAGTTCTATCAATTGGTTGAGTGTTTATTATCTTTACTGTTTCTGGTTCAATTTCAGTGATCTCTGGAACTTCTATGCTTTGATCATTATCTTGTTGAGTATTAGTTGTTTCAGGATTTGAAGGAGTTTCAAGTCTATGAATCTTAATTCCAGGAAAATCTGATTGGGTTTCTACTTCACCTGAATAAGTTTCATTGTCTGATCTTTGTGTCCTTATTTGGATTGGGCTTTGTGTTAAACTGTTAAACATTAAATTTGGTGCTGATTGTGTTTCAACTTCTAATTCAGGTCTATCTTGATCACCTCGAAGTCTTTCAAATATTTTATGAGCACTTGGAACTGGAGTATAAAGTGATTTTTGTTTAGTGACTGTTATTGGTGTAACATTGGACGTATCTTGAATCTTTGAAGTGATAGGAGTTTCTTTAAATGGATCTTTTATCTTATTTAACCAAGGAGTTTCAGAATCACCAAATGGATCTTTCACATCTTTCATCCAAGAATTATCAATATCAATTTTACCAGGACTGTTTGAAGCAACTAATTTATCTTCTAATTGAGTTGATGATTTAACAAAGTCTTCTTGAGTTGGAACGTTAATACCTTGAGTTTCTTTCAATCCAAAATCAGTTTCGTCAGACCGTATTGGCTTTTTATCTGAAGAATCAAGTAATAAATCAGTTTGTCTATCTAGATCCCTAAGGATTTCTTGAGTGTCCAAGTTTGTATCTTTGAAATCACAAGATGAATCATAAATTTTATTCTCTTCATTCTGACTTAACATCCTCAGTTCTTTCAGCTTTGCAGGTTGAGAAGTGCTGTTAAACTTCAAGCTTAACGACTGTATTAACTGTGTCTATTGAATTGTTAGTTTTAATCCTCAATAAAATCAACTAAAGTGTTGTATACTCACGTCTTTAAAATTATTTGTATTGAGACTGGTATCACCATCATTCTGAGTTTGAATTCCCTCATCAATCCGGCTTGTTTCCTGTGTAAGCTCTGCGGAAACCATTCTGGGCAGTCTCCTAACAGTATCGCTGAATCAGAGTCCCGAATAACACGGTTTTTGGTAAAATAATGCTGATATACTGCAAACAATAATACTCAAAAGAGAGAGATTTATCGTGTTTTTGACTAAATTTCAATCCCAGCACGTGATCGTCATCGCAACAAACCAGTTGATTATGTCATCATTTACTGTTAACAGATAAATTCAGTGCAAACCGGCAGAATGCATCGGTTTAAAGCTTCTATATTTAGTTTAAGGCAGTGCAAATGTGAGGAAAAGCTTGCTTGAACCTTGGAATACAGTTTTGTTTCAGGTTTTTTTTTTTTGGTTTTTGTTTCTTGTCAGAGAGTCCAATTCCCAATAAAATCCATTTTGTGGTTTTGTGTCAAAAGTTTGTTTTTATTTTTTCAATATTTGATCTGCCCTGGTTATTGACAGTTTTTAAGTTCACAATGAATCCTTCAGAAATTCAAGTTTATTTATCATCCAGGCATTATTTCAATGATGAAATAACTTACTACTTTT
The DNA here is from genome assembly GCA_030557985.1 of Millerago ficus. Lineage (NCBI taxonomy): Eukaryota > Fungi > Ascomycota > Saccharomycetes > Phaffomycetales > Phaffomycetaceae > Millerago > Millerago ficus. Next base: position 12,983 of record JANIJP010000043.1, on the reverse strand, counting down.
TGAAAAGTATGTATATCTTTAAATTGGTCCCATGGAATTTCATTGGCATAAACTAACATCAAATATAGAAGATTTCAAGTCTGTCATCCTGGTTCTAAGAAGAGATCATTCAACATTTGATATACCACCTATTAAAAGATCATTGCTAGGTCTTTGTTTATGCTTGTGGGGTGGTTCAACAAAGTATGGTGATGGATTAAGAGAATTAGTACTAGCTGTTAGACTTTCAAATAAAGAAGTTGAATGTGAAACAAGATTATTTCTTGCAGCTGGTTATGAAATAATGGGCCAGGAAGATGCTGCTACTTCAATTTATAATCATTTAGAGAGAATTGGGTTTGATACAAGTAAATGGAAGTCAATTGAAAATGTTCCAACTGATTTACCTGTGCCTAAATCAGTTTCAAAAGCTGAAGAAATTACATTGGCATCAAGATCATATCAATTCCATAGAATCATAGTTATATTTAAAGAACTGTCAGAAAGTACATATCCAAGTCTAGATAGGTTTGAAAAGTTTACAATTACTTTATTCAAGGAAATCATGAATTTTCTGACTTTTTTATCAGTTAATGAAATTCGTTTCTTAGAAGAAACATTTAAATCTTTAGAAAGCTATTACAACACTAATCCTTCAAGTTCTCAAAGTGAGAATTTTCAAATTGGAAAAAATTTAATGATGATAACAGTTATTCTTGGTTTTACTGAATTACACCAAACTAAATATAAAAATGCTTATAATAGCTTTATTGATGCAAAACAAATGATGGAATCCTTGAAAGATTGTTTTGATGAAGAAAAACAATATCAATATTCTAAATCAATGGACTTATTGTGTTTACATTGTTTATTATTAGTGAATTCTAATAAATCAAGTCGGTTAGATCTCATAACAGATTTTTTTGAATTAATTGTGAATTCAAGAGCTGCTATAAATACAGAAAAAGAACATTCTTTAGGGAAATTAGAATATTATTTTCAAATAATTGGTCTTTCACTATTAGAAGCTAGTGTCATTCATTCTACATTATCAAGAACATTTGATTTTTCTAAAGAAAAATTATATGAATCTTTAAGAAAATTTATTCTTCTTTCAACAATGAAACTCAAAGATGATCAAGATCTTCAAACTGTTTTTAATTTGATTTTGAGTTGCATTTTTTTACATGGTGGTATTAATTTAAAAGTTTTTTGGTTTTTTAACTTTTTGAAACAATATTTCAAACTTGAACAAAGTTTTCTTCAAACATTTAAGAGTAATTACAGCTTTTCAGATCTTGGTTTAAAAATCAATTGCCTGTTTGGTTCCTTTTTAACAGATTTCTGCAAATTAGAAGGTTTTCTAAATGCTAGAGAAAAAGAAATGGTGATTAATGGAATTTATGGTGTACCAAAAATTACTTTAAAAATAAGATCTTCTGGTTCTTTTAAAATTCATAAACCAAAAACTTTTTTCCAAAATCCATTATTAGAAATTTGTCAACCACTATTAGATAATTTAAAAAGTGAAGAACTCGCTCAACTTTGGTTACAATCATATAGAGATTTTAAAGGTCCATTACCACCACAAATTCTAAAAATTTCAGTAGAATATGGTTTTTTAGAAGTATCGCCTTAATTCATGTATATCATTCTAATTAATAATTAATAAATTATTTTTCTATTGTAATATTATAATTCTAACTACAAAGTTTCAAAAGTTGTCAATTGTTATAATTAATTAAAAGATGAATGCAAAGTAAATGGATCAGAATAAAAGTATGATTCAAGAAGCTGATGTAATAAAATCATTACCTCTAGCACTCAAGTTTGAGGCACGTAAACGTTTTTCTAACAGTTTGATCTCTGAGGTGTAGTTTTCAATAACTTTTTTCTTTCTTAAGATTTCTCTTAAAGTTTCATCCTCTTCTAAAACTTCAGGTTTTTCTTTATAGTTATAGTGATCAAATAAACTTGCTTCTTCACCACCCAATTTCAATTTTGAATAAGATTCATGTTCAATTAATTTTTCTCTTCTATAATTTTCATAAAGAATATCATGAGTACTATCTTTTAACTCTTGTAAATGGGATCCAAAAAGAGCATTTCTTAACAAAGTAAAATCACTATGCTTGGAATCTTCAGTTTTAAAAACACCCCATGGGTATTTTCTTACATGAAATTCAACATCATCAATACTGTCAATTTCATAACTTCCAGCAATTGCAAATGGAATAACTTCTTTAAGAGAAACATAACCATCAACTAATTCCTCATTTGAATCATTATCAATTGGAAAATCATAAACCTGAATCTTGTTGGCTCTAATGTCTTGTAAAATCAAAGCTTTGTTTAACTTTAATTCTTCTTTAGTCAAAGAATCAGCTTTTCCAATAACTGGAATAATATTAACTCTGTTTGAAAGCAGTTTCATAAGTTCAATATCTAACTGTCTTAAACCTTTGCTAGTTGGTCTAATAAAATATAAAGCAGCATGAGGTCTACCATCTTTAAATCTTGGATCTCTTTGAATACGACACTCTTCAGTTAAAGCATCATCAAATTGTTTCTCCAAATATTCAACAATTTTTGAAGTACAAGAAGAATTATCAACATTATCACCAAAACCTGGAGTAAAAACAATGTCTAATGCAATTGGAGTAGAATTCTCTTCAACGATGTTGACATACTGTCTAACAATCTCAATACCAGGGTTTATGTGAGAAGCTTTAGGATCAACATGGGTTGTATCTCTTTGTAAAACCTTTTGTTTGCATAAACTGTTAATGAATGATGATTTCCCAGTACCTTCTTGACCACAAACCAATAAAGTGAAGTTGATACCTTTCTTCAAGTTCTTTCTGTGACGAATCTCCTCAGGAGAGTTTTCAATGTAATGACTCATTTAATAATTGAATGTATTTGTTTGTTCAATGTGTAAAAAAATTGTAGGAAAAGTAGGATTTTAAATTTGACACAATTTTTTTTTATTTTCATTTTTTTTCTAAAAGTGACACAAAAACAAAAATGCAAAAAACAAAAAGATCTACAAAACAAATATTTTTTATCATTTATTAATTCATTGATTTTTGAAACTAATCTTCAGGTTCACTTAAATCACTCATGGAATCTATAGATTCAAGAACTTTTGCAATTACGTGAGAAACTGCTGAATTGGCTGATCTTTTTCTATTGGCAACACCTCTAGCTGATGGTTTGACAATAGAAGCTGTAGTTTTCACAGATCTCTTCAGAGTTTCCAGATTTGGAGATGATATTAAACTAGATGTTCTATTTATTAATTTGTTTGTTTTTTCAGTTATATCTGATGTTGAAGCTGCAGATGTTCTTAGTGGTTTTTTTTTTGTGTTTCTAGCAAGAACTTGTTGTTTTTCAACACGAGGAGATTCAATACTTTTCTTTTCAACAAGTTTCTTAGTCACACTCTCAACTTTTGTCTTTACTCTATTCAGAATACCATCAGAAAATTTTTCTCTTGTTTCTTGACTTGATGAAATTTTTGAACTTAACATTAATGGAGAATTTTCTTTCTCTCTTTTAATTGGAGTTTCTGAAGCTTTTTTGACAATTGGTTTTTCAAGTGCTGATTCTTCAATAGTCTTTACTAGTTTCTCAGGTGTTACTGGTTTCTTAACTTTCTCTTGAATCTCTTCATTTCTTTTAATATCCTTTGGTGATAATTTTTTTTCTGCATTGGTAGTAGTTTTCAAAGGAGATGAAAACTTTGGTGGTTCAGATATAGCAATAGGTTCAAATTTTGGTGGCTCTGGTAATTTTGGTTCAGGTTTAACCACAGGTTCAAATTTTGGAGGTTGTAATGGAACTGTAATTGGTGGAGGTTTTGGTGCAGATTGAAGATTAAAGTTCTGTAAAGATAAAGCTGGTGGAGCACGTGGTGGTGGTAGATGTTGTTGATGTTGTTGATGTTGTTGCTGTTGTTGTTGTTGCTGTTGCTGTAATTCCTGTTGTCTGACAAGAGGAGAAATATAACGAGGAGTTTCATTTTCTGGATATTCATTAGTTTCTCGTAAGACAAATTTCAATCTATTTTCTGTAATATGTGTAAAATCATTAAACTCAATTGGGCCTCTAAATGGAATAATTTCATCACATAATTTGCTATAAGAATCAAAAAATGAAAGAAGAGCGGTGCTATCAACTTTGACTGTTACAGTTTGAAGAAGCCTTTCTGGAACTTGAAGTTTTTTCCTTAGCATGACACAACAAATAAATGCAATTGTACATAGTTCAATTGGGAAAAGCAAATAAATCTGAGTGCATATAGACCAATCAATCATTCTTTTTGATTCACCATCAATATATGCTCTATTCGTTAAAATGACTTTATCTGTTTCATCAACTTTGAAACTCAAAAATTTTTTTAAAAATTCATAAGGATTCTTAACAATAAGATCATAACAAAGTTCACCCATAAAAATCATTTCCAGGTTAAAAATTCTATCTTTATATTCCCATTCATTCTTTGTAGAGTTTTCAAGCATTCTTTTCAAGATCTCTTCTACTGATTTATGAGATTCTAATATTCTTGAAGCAACAAAAAAGCAAGTAGCTTCAATGACAATCTTGGTGTAGTTCTTATGTGATGTTCTTTGAAAATATCTAACAAAGTAAAGCATTGAATTGAATAAAAGTATGTTTGAAATTGGAGGGCTTTGGAAAGATATCTGTCTAAGAATACGATATGCGTCAATTTGATTTCTTAATTCATCATGGCGACTTATACCATCTTTTCTGGACCAATAGCCCAAAGTGTTGAAAGGAAACAACCACGTGTTTTCAACAATATCTATATGACTGGGATAATATCCTGGCTTTTCAGTGGGTTCCGTATACTGTTGCTGTGACATTTTGTTGTCAATTTGCTGTCAATTATTGATCGTTAAATAATTCAGTTTTCAATTGTTCGAGATGTTCAAGGTGTGTGGGTGTTTTTGCTGAGTCAATAATTATGTCAGCGAAGCGGAAAAAGTGCAATTTGCTGCAGATTTCTGCGGCTTCCTAATTTCAGATCCGAATAATTCTGTCAAATTGTTTTCGAATTTCGAAGGTTGTTCTGGAAAATAGTTTTGCTGTAGAACTTCCACAGTTTGGTTTCGTTCCTGGTTCGATAAAGTTGGAAATTTTGGACCGTTTGTATTCGGTTGGACTCCTGGGATTCTGAATCTTGATTCTTGATAAGGTTGTCCGCATCTCTCCGCAATTCTACTCTACATAATAATATTTCTGGAATCAAGCTTAAATCCTTCCACACACAGTGCACACCAGATGAATCTCACAATTTTCAGCCCCTATATACATCTGGAACTTATATTGTATGCAGTTTATACATAGCTTCTATGGAAGTCTTGACCATGTAACAATGCTTAGGGTTTTTCTGCTCACCGTTCTACAAGAAGCTTTTATTTCAGTTGGGTGGCCGTGGTACCTGAATCTTTCCACCTTCTTCTTTGTCACATTTTTAACTCAAAGCTTACTGCTTCTTCACGTAAAGCCACTGTTTAAAGTTCTGCTTGCCTCGTACTATATAGTCATCTGCCATGATACGTACCATATTTAAGAAACTTGTCACATATGAAGACTCAAGTTAATGTTTAACTACGGCTAACATTCGGCTTTTGAAATAAACGAGTCAACTCTGATTCCAAATTTCAAAGATTGTGTATAGAATTGCATTAAAATGGAGCTTGGAATCCGGTTAAATTTACTTTCTGTGCGTCTTCCATACACCTCATTACACCATGTTCCATTTTTTAAAGGTGATCTTAGATCTGTAGAACATACCTTACATATAATTTAACTAGGTTTTAGCAATATTTATTTAATTTGGTTCAACTGTTTTGTTGGGCATCGGCGATCGTTAAATTCAAATTGCGACGTGTGGTTCTGTGAATCTGTAGCTGAAATTCTTTCATCTTCGATATGGCGATTCGGGTCACCGCAGAAGAATACCTCCTGGTACATATCGAAGTGAGCATGTATTTATTCGAGTTTGTACATATTCGACCTGAATATACCCATGGAAAGTTGGTAGTAACTACTAACTACTACATTCATCTGTAATTGTAAAAAAATATAATATTGATTGTTGAATTTAGATTGTTCTATGTAGTACATCAAGCCATATTTCACTTATGAATTAGATGTTTAAAGTTTAGTACCAATCTTGTTTCTTTTAAGTCCTTAATGTAATTTACATCATTAAGATTGTACTTATATGTATATACATATATATAATTGTCAGGAAAATAACTGGTTAATGCAGATCATTTAAATTTTAGAACCTATATCTACAGTTGAGATTAATATACACAAGATCCCTTCTAATTCAATTTTCGTATGTATATTCAAGGACCAACAGTGAACATATATATAAAATAAAATGCATCAGATGTAAAATGAAAGTACTTTTATTATCCTATTTCAGGAATCAGAACGCAATTCATCAGGTACACAAGCTCCCAAACATCTCATCGCCTGCAATGTATCTATACATTGTATTTTATATCATGATGTTTTTTCCTGTACATAGTTCAATTTTAACACCACGGTTTACAATGTAGAATTGCTCTCTGTAACAAATGTTGGTTTATTCTCTTAGAATGTTGAAAATGAAAAGGTTATGCCTAACTCAAAAGCAATGTTAACCATTATTATCCAGCACAACAAAAGATAAGGCGTACAGTACTCAATTACATATCTTTATATAAAATCTATATGTGTCAAGTTTCAACCAACTATATAACTCTGCCACATGTAAACTATATACTTGTGTTCTAAACCCCAATCCATATATTCCACAATTCCATACACAAACAATTAAAAAACTCGAAAGGTAATGATTACAACGCTTAAATTTTAAGATAATTTAAATAAAATAAAACCACAAAAAAACCCTTTAATCTCTTCTTTTGGTAAGTACTCAATCATAGTATCTCATATCAAGGTTGATGCTCCATATCGGTGGGTATATACAATCCGGTCTACGGATTAACTAAAAATATGTAAACATGTAAACAGATTGCACCAGATATTGCCATTTTAACGCAGTCTTTTGCGTTTAACTGCATAAGTCCGCGTGAGATCTTAAATCTGGTTGAAACAAATTCGAACATTGCTCAAGGCTAAATATGTTGCATCATGCATGTAAATGCAATATCAATGCCATTTAAACAACACTGTAGGCCATATAACGTAAAATTGGTAAGAAAATAACGGTATAACTGTCGGTGTAAAACTTCTATTGTATTTAAAGTCTAGGAAATCCTCGTTAAGCAGTTTTTTTATCAATTCATCATGTGTACATATCAACATCCAATTTATTAGTTGGTTTGTACTTTTAAAGCTAATGCCGCAGGAACAAAGGCCTAATATATATAGCTACACCAATGACGAATTCAAAAACATCAATAGAGTGAATTCCATCCCACTTTCATCAATAAACACAACAAATAGAGACGGTATGGGGTTTCCACCAGAGTCATTGAATGGTCAAATGAGCACAAATCAACCAAATCATAATCAATCTTATTCTCCAAAATACTCACCATCATCATCCAGTTCAAGTTCTGTAAATTTAACTGTGTTGCCTCCAATCTCAGAACTAGTTTCTCCATTGAGTACTCAATTCCCAAATCCTAAATTTTTAGCTAGAAATTCAATCCCATTGACATCTTCGCATATAAAGCAACAACAAGCAGTACAACAGTTGAATTCAAGAGATAAGTTACCTGAAACTTATTCCAAATCTTTTGAACAAGCATCTTTTCAACAATATCCTAATGCACAGCAATATCAGCAACATCAACAACAAAATTCACCACAATTTCCTCATCAAATTCAAATGCATGGTAATCATATTTATGAACCAAATTCTAATCAAGATATTCATCATGTTAATAGTCCAAAGATTTTTAACTCAAACGTTCCTCAACAAAACCAAGTTTACACAATGCAGATCAATCAACCATACATCAGGCATGATCTTCATCATGATCCACAACTTCAACAGAATGTTAATTATTCAGTGACTCATAAACCAATTTCACTATCTGATCAAGAATTTTCTGTTAGTTCTGCTCCAAAAAAACAAATCAAAAGAAGAACAAGAACAGGTTGTTTGACTTGTAGAAAAAGAAGAATTAAATGTGATGAAAGAAAACCATGTTGCAAAAATTGTGAAAAGAGTAGAGTCCATTGTATGGGGTATCAAACACCTGCTGCTTCAAAGAAAGGTCATAAGAAACAAGATATAGAAACGGAATTAGACACAGAGCCAGAAACTGATGATAAAAAATCAAAGAATAATAGTGATGTTAAAGGTTCTCCAGAGAATGCTTTTGATTTGAAAATAGTAATGACCTGATGATATTATAATGATTAATGAACTAATGAACTTATAGAAATAATAAAACAATTGTAGTTCGTATGTCCTTCGCTGTAATTAATGCCTACTGATATTCTAGATTGATGATGCTAAAGTTTTAAAGTCTGGACTCTAGACTCTGGACCCATGTAAAATACTAAATATTATCAACTCTTTCTATGAAAGGCCGTAGATTAATTGAGATGATGATTGCTGAAATCTGATTTATTGGTTCTATCTCTTTCACATTTTGTGCAAATTTTATTCCTTGATGAGCCGGTCTTTGGCTGAATTATTGATGTAGTAACAAGGCTAGTCAATTATATTTCAACCTGTTCTTGGAGTTTCATCATTTCTGATATCATTCAAAATTGCATACACAATGATACACACACATATATGGTTCACCTTGTATACCCTGGTCCCTATATCATATTGTATTATGAAAGAACGTACATATGAGAGGAATAGTTTTTCTGGACCATTGATTTTGACCTCTAAAACTTTAGATTTTGTGTACATATTTAAATAAATAACTTGTTTCGACATAGGTAATTTGAATAAAAACAAGTTAAAAAGAATAACATCATTTCATACAGGGTCCAGAGAAGGAATCTTACTTTTTACCTTTATTAATTCTTTGAGGCTACCTGTGTATAGGAACCTTTATAGCTAGTGCTACCTTTTCTTTAAATATAAATAGGATACATGTACAGTGTTCATATATATGGCAGTATGCAGGAAGTACATGTGAACATGTAGGCATTTCCGTTTGACGTTTTTTGGTATCTATGGATTCAAGAGATCTATGAAAAGCAAACTCGCTTAAATTTTTAAATATTTTGTTGTACACGCTTTCAGTTAAATCCAGATTGAATTTTTTGGAATTTAATAATATTGTGTATAGGAACAATGTCGATCATTAGCTGAGATAGCTGTGAGAGAATTAGTTTTCGCACACAATTATGCATATATATAATCCATTTACATTTTTGCCGTTTTTAGGTCTTATCTAATACGTCACCAAATTCACCTAGTAATGGTCTCATCTTTCGAGAAACAAAGTGTCTTCTTCGGTTACCATGCAGTATGGCACATAATCGGTATATATAAACCTCATCACCCTAGAGCTAGTTTGCTACCAAGCAGGGGTGCAAGTTGTGTCAGACAAACACCTGTAGATACAGCTTACTGTGGTCTTAATTTGATTTTTTTAAAAAAAAATAATACAGCAATTTGCAAAGGAAAAAATTTCACAGAATTAATATATAACGTCTCATTAAAGCTGCATTCCCGAATCCCCTACAATTTTAGGATCATTGTACACAGTACGAGTATTTTTTAAACAGTGTAGGGTCTTGACTTGACTCTTTAATCTGAAAGGCTTGACTCTTGTCCCTTTAAGTTGACTCTTGTACATGTATCTGTATGGAACTGTATAGATCTTGAATGTTACACAACATCTATCTATAACTTTCCATTCGGCTTCTACTCCGCAATTTTCAGCATTTGTTTCTTTAGTTAAGGTACGTTGCATATGATATGAGGTAACCTTTTGAAAAAAAAAAATCAAAAACTACAAATTATTATCATCATGGTTCATTCATTCGTTCATTCATCCCGTTCATTCATTATTCATAACATGTTATTGTTATTTAGTAAATCTTTTCATAATTTATCATGTTATTATTGACAACAGATGCCTTTAAAACCATTTTAGGATGCTTCTTTATGTCAATATTAGAAGAATTTTTACTCTTTCTTAAAACATTTGATTTGCTTGATAACCCAGGCGAGGAGGAAGTTGACAATTTTTCAAAAAAGTCTCTTCTTGATCTGACATTAGAACTTTCAACCCCAATCTTAGAAGGTATATTTAAATGGATATTTTCTTTATCTTCATATGAGTCTTCTATTTGTGACAAACAAGATTTTGAACTATCTATATGATTTAGTAGCTCATTTATCTTACAAACAGCAGTAGCAGTAGCGGCATCAGTAATTGACTTATGTATCAATATATCACTTGTAATAGATGATCCATCTCCAGGAATATTAACATTTTTACCTAATCTTTTAAAAAAGGCCATGTATGCTTTTGTAAACTCATCCGTAATATCAGATATTCCAGGAAGCAAATGTTTTTCAAGTGTTTTTAAAGTTTCAATGGATTTCTTCGAATTTGCAACATGATTTTGATATTTATATGAATCAACAAGTGTCTCAAATATTTCCGAAAGATTCTGCTTCTTAAACTCTTTTATCTTTTCCTTCACAAGTTGCGATTCCTCCGTTGGAATAATGTTCCTGGTTTTCAATTCTTGTTTAGTAGGTCTCTGATTTAAACGTTTTGACAACGTATCCCTGCAAAAAGATTTTTGTAGATTATTTGCTAATTCAAATTGATTCACATTGAAATTCGTTAATACATCTTTGCTTGAAGTTGGAAGAATATTTCTTCTGTAAAGATCTTGAGATGACGGCCTAAGCTGCAATGAAATACCTAACTTCTGCTTCACATATAAAAACTTTGATCTGGAAATAAACCTTTCATTGGCAACTAATCTCAGATAGTGGCATGTCTTGCTGAGGTTCTGAAGATCTGGGTCATCTAAAAAGATGAGTATTTTGAACAGGATTTCCAGAGGCAAATCTAGTAACCTAAATCTCCCATAAAAATGACTTGAAATCTGATCTAGGACAAAATTTATGGTTAGAAAATCCATAATAAAACGTTTACGTATTCCTTTTGCTTGTTTTAACTGGTTTGGAGCAGTATCTTTTTCAATATATTCCAATATGGTACTAGTTTTGGTTTTAATTTTTGGGAAATTCGTTTTGTTTTGGTTTTTCCAAAAACGGACTATATGACATCACGTGAGAAGATGAGGTGACAGGACAAAACAGGAATGGGTATTGAAAGAAGCAAAAACAGATTTATAATGCAACTTGGTTTATGAGTTTTTTATAGTCTAGTCCATTATCTTTTGAGTAATAAATGTATTGGTATTTCGGCGTATATCTCGAGGTCTCTCTTCTTACAGTAGCATGTAAAAATAAATAATGTGTAAGATTCCAACAAGATTCAATTAAGCCAATAATAATATTTATTTTGAAATTATTCAAACCGCATGTGCAAAATTATTTAAAAAAAACTTCAGTTTTAAGCAAGTTTAAGCAATAGAGAAATTATGGATTGAAGAACTTTAATATATGAAAACTTCAAAGCTCAAAGTTTACAAAAATGACTGTGTTATCTCGGCTTAAGAGCTCATTTTTTGTTTAATCTGTGATTTGTTGAACTTTTTCAACTAAATTTTATTGTAATGTTTCATAAGAGATCAAATTTTATTGAATTTTAAAGACTCTAGAGACCAAAACTTATATTACAATTCTAGAAAAGTTAAAGGAAAGAAAAAACTAAAAGCTCTAAAACTGTCATTCTATAACACTTAAGCTTTTCAACAAAACTTACTTCATCTTAGTATTTTGGAAAACAATCAATCAATTATATTCACACTAAAAGTTTATTGAAATTTTGAAACAGAGTAAAACTGATGAAATAGGTTTAATTAAAAAACCTTTCTTTCAGAATCACTAATGTTATTTTTACTTATTACTACTTCAAATTACTTTATTTAAACTAATAACCTAATTGCCAAACATTATACTCAGAACCAAATAATACTTTCACAAAGTTTATAATTCTTATAATATGATATGGAACCACAATGTTAAAGGCTACATTGAAGTTCAGTAGTTCAAAAAAATGGTAAAATAACAAGTCCAACAACAAAAAAATCGTCAATCTTCTAATGAAATACTTTAAAAAGTAAATTGAGAATATGGTTTTTATTCAATCTCAAGCAAGATAACCATAACAAAAAAGACACTCAACAAAAAATGATCAAAAATCCTGAAATAAAACTAAAGTCATTACGTACTATACTGTGGTGACTTCTTTATTGAAAAACTTTCAATTATCTATAATGATCTAGTTAGACTCACAAAAAAAAACACTTCGCTCTAATTTTTTGATATTGTTGTTTTCAAGACTTTCGGGATAGATTCAAAATTTAGCAAAATTCTATCATTAACAGAAAAAAATACAACTACAGATTTATTATAAGAATTTATTGATTACAGCAATTAGACCCTATCTTTTTGAATATTAACTAATACTTATTTATATAAGTCTAATAATATTGAACGCTTACAAAATACATTACAACCCTATATATTATAATAATTTCCGGCGGAATGTCAGTAATTCATCATGTATATTTATAATATTGATTCATAAAGTAGATAATTATAATAATTAATAATTTATTTACTTTATTGTGCAGTACTGCAGCTAGTTAATATTAATATTTAAATATTATAGTATAATTAATTGATTAAAATAGATCTATATTGAATGATCAATAATATAATTTATAAACTTATGTATAATTACCGTGTATTATGAATTCAGAAGTGTTTATAGTAGGTTTAAAAGATTAAAAACAAAAGCAACAATTTCAACTATCAAACTAGAAAGCTGCATCGAACAAATGATTGTGACTAATAAGAAACAACGAAAATACGAAAAATATTC
>JANIJP010000042.1:0-40937 GCA_030557985.1 Millerago ficus | reverse complement strand
TGCGTAAATACCCAAATCTGGACGTGCATCACCAACTTTATTAGATTCTTTGCACCAATCTGTACTGCATAGTATTCCATATTTTTCAAAAATATTTTCAAAAGTAGATTGAAGGAAATATTTAACTCCAAATTTAAAATCTAAAATTTCAGACATTGAGTTTTCATTCAACGTTCTAGTTATCATGGATCTATGTTTTTGTGAATTTTGAATTTTCCCAAAACAATTTAATTTAGCATCATCAATGTTTGAGTTCATAGTATTAGAAAAGGTTTCTTTACAAACTTCAAAGAATTTAGAAGCCGTTTGGTTTATTTCTTCATTTGAAATTGTTTCGGTTACAACAATTTTGAAACTTGATAATGATCTTGCTAAATCTGTTCCAACCGATGCATTAAGATCTTTACCTTTAGTTGGAGGTATTTGACGAAGTTCTGGTTCAAATCTAAAGTAATATTTACATGAAATCATCAACTGAATTATGTATGACCATAAATGTTCTTCATATTCAAGGATAATACAAGGATTCTTTAAAAAATCAGTGATAGAAGTAGGTAAAGATTCATCATTCTCATCGATTGTGTAGTGATGAAGGCTGTTTGATTTGGACAAGTCTTCCAATAATTTCAAAGATTCCTCTCTACTGTAATATCTCATTATTACCAGTTATAACATAAAAGTCTGTAACTTGTTAACTTTTTTGTGGTTTTTGTGGTTTTGTGTTTCATATATTATTATGGTTCTCAGTCACGTGAATTTGAACTCAGTATCACGTGTCATTTTCCTGTTGTTCACTGTTTTATTTCAGAATAGTGCCAGAACCTGTTTTGTGTTTCATTATCCATTACAAAAGGATATGAATAATAGAAGTAATTGTCTTCTTTTATTTTTTATTTCGATATTTATAATTTAATGAATATATTATATAACTTTTCTTTTTAGTATACCGTACAATTAAGGACATCATACATGATTGAATTGTACACCACACATCCCTAAAATGGAACTAAGAATATTAAATACACTTAAAATAAAGCAAATACCATATATTTTGATAATTAAGAGGTCAATTCAAGAAGTTTTTCAATGATATACTTAATTGAGGCTTTCATCCATTTTAAACTTTTTTCAAATAATTCTACGTCTTCAACTGGGTTAAAAATTTCAACTCGTCCGTAGTCTATGATTGAAACTGTGCCATCAGGTTTTATAATCAAGTTTTCATGAAACAATCAAACTGCTGTTGTTTGATAGACTCTGACATTAGAAAAATTGATAATAGAATTAAGAGGTACTTTGAATGATACCATTACATTTATTGAAATCATTAATGTTTTATATATCGTACTTACCCAGTTGCAGATTTAAATAAGCAACACAATAAATCAACTAGTTAGCCAATGCACCCATTGGATCCCATAGTGGGAGCAGAATAGATTCTTGATCCCATCCTTTTAAAGTTTTCTCATCCAAATCTTCTTTATCAACCACAATTTGGAAACAGTATTCTTCAAAATATTCTTGTGACATTGAATAATATCCTTCAATACCAGAATCTTTACCCCATGAATTTTCCACTCTATAACGAATCGGTTTGCCAGTATTTTTGTCAATATGAACACCAGTGATTAACATGGCATGAGTCATTGAAGATTCACCATATACAACACGAGAACTTTTCTTTTGGTTAGAATGAAATCCAAATAACTCATATTCAAATGAATTAATGTCCATATAACCCTTTTCTTTGTTCATATATTTTGGAGTATGTGAACCAAAGAAAACTGGTTTGTTGTTCTTAATTCTATCAATAATTAACTGTGATAGTTGTTGATTTGGTAAATTCAGATATTCCACTTCTTCTGAACCACTGATATTATTCAAATGCTCGATTTTTAACTTGGTATTGTATTCATGTCTTGGATCATTAATTAATGAAATAGCTGAACGTGGTTCAAATGAGGAATAATTTTTGAAAAATTCAAGTGGTGTGGATTTCACTTGAATATATTTCTTATTCTTATCATAAGCTTCAAAAACAAATTCATCGTTCAGTTTTGGTGGTCTTCCTAAAAAGATTGATAAGTATTTATAGATTTCTTTAATCTGTTTTTCTTTGACCTTGGTAACATTTCCGCTTGATTTTTCTGTTTCCCTTAAAACTTCAGCAAACTCTCTCAACTTAGTGGTAATTAAATCATTTAATTTTCTAGAATTTGCAGAAGAATAAACATCAGGATAAATTTCAATTGGAACTACACCATATTTATGGATTAAATTAGTAAACATAGTAAATTGTCCACCATCAGAAACTGGGAAATGTAGTAATCTTTGAATTAACCTTGAACTAACATCCTCATCTGAAGTTTCAATAATTTTGTCTAAAAAAAAATTACTTTTTTCCAATTTATCGTAAAAGAACAAATAAGTTTGAGATAGTTCAAATTTTTCCAAGTTTAACTTTTCTGAAATATCAATTCTTAGCAAATTTAAAGCAGCAAATAACCAACATCTTCCTGAAGTTTTTTGATTTGTGATCGGATTACCTTCTAATTTAACCACATTGTTAAAATAATGATTTAGTTTTGGATTAAACACTAACTTATCCACTTCAAACTTGGTCAATGTTGAACTGGTCAACTTGAAACTTGGATCGTTGTCAAATTCAGTTTGGAATTTTTCCAAATCTATAATATTCATTTTTTTTGATGATAGCAATAGACATAAAATAGAACAGAAAAAGTTGTATTCTTATACCTAATAAATATATACAGGTTGATAAAAAAATTTTACTATTTTAAAGCCACAAATTAAATATTATTAACCTGATAGATTGAAATGAATCGTTAGAGACAGTAAAGCTACACATTATTTAATGCCTTTATTTCAAAATCAATACACACTGAACACTGATACGGCTCTTCATATGTGTTTTTCTAAGTGTTTTGACTGTGTAAGTAATGCATAATTGGTAATCAAATATCTTATATTATTAGGTGATATTTGAGAAGCAATTATTAATTATCAACGTTTTACACAAATCCTGCAAATTTAAGACTTTTTCAAATTTATCCAATGTCTTGAAGTTTCTAATCTTAATTTATACCAACTGAATTTTTTTAAACACATTTTAGAGTCCTCAGTGTTTTATAACGTCCTTCTTATTTGATTAAATAGACTAGCTTCAACTTGTTAAATATAATTTGATTGGATGTCATAAATCAGGTTAAATAAATGATTTGCAAACCCACAATTATCCCTCCAACAGACCACAGCCACTCTTTCATATGCGTTTATACCGTATTACATTTACAAAAACAACTATTTTCAAATTATGAGTGTAACTTATTAAGGCTCTTATTCCCATTTAGGTATTTAGAATTAAATAAAATAATAACTTAAAAAAATTACCTGTTGAGAATACACATATTTTTAATAAATTTAACACAAAATATTCAATTTGCAGTTAATTGTGTTAGAAATAAGGCACCACAGTGATTAATAATTATAAATTAATAATTATAATGGCTGATGTTGTAATTTAGCTAATTAATATTAAGAAAATATACATAGTTAAGGAATCTAGTCTGTAGTTAATCAGTAATTACCACAGTCAAACAAAAACTTTGTTAATGCTATTGCATCAAGCCATGATTTTATATTTTATACAAATCACTGTTTTATATAATTAAACCCTTTGGACCCTATTTCTCTGAAATAAATTGTGTATAAGTACAAAATTTTGAATTTTGCAAATCATGGGTATGAACTTTTTGCATAAAACTTAGGCTAACGGAAATGCTAACAATTATAATTTAGAAATATTAAGAAGGCTTGGTTTCGAAACTAAAGAAAAAACAGATGTGGAAATTTTTTCTATTCAAACTGATTCAGATGCAGATATTGCACTTGAAGAGTACAAAGAAAAGTATCCAGAACCAACTGAAGAAGATTATGCCACTCTTCCAATTGTAATTTCAAACCCACCATATTTAACTTATTTTGTTTGTCTTATTGAGTTTGCGGAAAGAGCATCTTACTATGGTGTTTCTGGTAGATTGTACAACTTCATTCAACTTCCACTTCCAGAGGGTGGAAATGGAGCTGGTGCCCCTCCAGCTGGTACTCAAAAAAGCGCAGGAGCTTTAGGTCTAGGTTTACAAACAGCGTCTGCAATCCATTTATTGTTAGATTTCTTGGCTTATTGTACTCCATTATGGGGTGGTTATATTTCGGATAAATCCTGGGGTAGAATTCGTACTATTTGGTATGGTATTTGGGTGGGTGGTTTCTCGCATATTATTTTGGTTATTGCTGGTATTCCATCTGTCATTGCAAAAGGAAAAACTGCATTAGCACCAACAATCATTTCTATCTTGACCTTAGCATTGGCCGCTGGTATGATTAAGCCCAATTTGCTTCCATTATTACTAGACCAATACCCCCATAAAACAGATGTTGTTGAAACTTTACCTGATGGTAAAAGACGTATTCTTTCAAGAAATTCATCTTTACAACGTTCAACATCGGCGTTCTACTGTTCCATTAATGTTGGAGCTTTCATGTCTTTGGCTACTTCTTATTGTGCTAAAAGGGTTGGATTCTGGCTTGCATTTTTAATTCCATTCATTGTCTACTTTTTGATGATTCCAGTCTTAATCTTATTAGTACCAAAATTGAAAAAAGATGTTCCAAATGGAATTTCTGTTTTTGCTGAAAGTTTAAAGGTTTTCAGAGAATCCTTAAGAGCTGGTTGGATTGGGAGATTAAAAGAAAAAACATTTTGGGAATGGGCAAAACCATCTAACATGGTCGCAAGAGGTAAAGTCTCTTCTATTGATGAGACCAATACTAAAGGTAAAAAAAAATTAACGTGGAGCGACCAATTTGTTGATGATTTAAAGGTCACTCTTAATGCTTGTTTGATATTTGTGTTCTTCATAATATACACAATTACAGATGGAGGGTTAGGTGGTATTCAAAACTCACAAGCTGCTTCTCTAACAACAAATGGTGTTCCAAATGATTTATTCCATAATTTTAATCCCATTACAATTATTGTTGTGACTCCGATACTTAATCTTTTTATCTACCCAGCATTAAGAAAGGCAGGTATTAATTACAATCCGGTTTTAAGAATTTTTACTGGTTTCTGTATTGCAGCTACTTCTCAAATTGTTGGTGCTATCATTCAATGGAAAATCTATCAAACTTCACCTTGTGGTTATTATGCAACAGATTGTGACATTGGGACCGGTGTTTCTCCAATATCAGCCTGGGTTGAGGTTTCTTTGTATGTCATGCAAGCTACTTCTGAATGTTTTGCAAATGTTTCTGGTTATGAAATTGCATATACTCGTGCACCAGATAGCATGAAAGGTCTTGTTATGGCAATTTATTTGTTTATTTCTCATTCTTTATCAGATGCTTTATCTCAAGCTTTAACTCCAACTTTAAAAGATCCATATTTGATTTGGCCATTTGGTGCTTTTGCTGTTGCTGGTTTTGTTAATGCATTTGTGTTCCTTTATGTTTTCCGTAATTTACATAAAGTCATGGAGAAAGAAAAACTCCAAAAACAAGAAGCAGAGTTTCTCAATAACAATTTAAAAGTTGAATTAATATATTAGCTATGCCTATCCGGGAGTGAAATTTCATACATGATACATGTAATTTTCTAAAGTATTGATGTCGCAAATTGCTAAACAAGTCTTGTTGTATATCGAATTCTTAAAAGGTGGAATGTTTGTGCATTCCATAATACCCCCAATATTTTTGTTTTCTTGAATCAGGCTATAAATAGTAAAATTTTTATATTTTATTCATGAGAATGTAGTATAGTTTTACACTACTAATTAATGAGAATTGTGTAAATAAAATTTAAATTTATTAATTAATTAACTTCAAATCACATGGTCAATAGAGATTCATAGCCCATCCATTCTCTTCCGCAATTTGAAACCAGTCAATACATAGTAAACCATCAGGATTTCTTACCCAAGCTTCCTTAATAATTATCTCAATCTTTTCAATATTTGGATCACTATAAACTGAATTTTTGCACTCATCTAAAAGCTTTAGAATTTCTTTTCTATCTGACTCCCAAACACAGGAGACGCCAACAGTTATAAGTGCATGATAAATTAAATGTTTTACTGATGAATGAACTAAAACACGAAGCAAGTTTATTAGTTTAACTAAGAATATCTGATTTTCAGGAATAATTGGAGGTAATTTTTTAACATTAATTCTTAAGGTTAATTGAACAGAAAATTGGTATAATTCATAAAGTGAAAGTTGAACTTCAAATTCTTCAATCTTGATTGTTCTTAAATCATTTTTTGATGGATGGGTCAAATGAATTTTTTGATCCAATTTGTTAGCTTTCATTATAATAGTGTTAAATTTCTCAGTATAGACCCAATTACTGATTTTTTCTTCATCTTTAAGCAAGGTATAAACAGATTCAGCTTCTCTTGATAGTTCCATGACTTCAGTAAACGTTGGTATCAGAGGAGCCAAACAATCAAAAGGTGGATACAATTCACAGTGTGTTTTAGATATGACCTTGTCACATGTCTTCGAATCAAAAAGTGAACCTTTAACGTAAGAAATAGACGAATTTGTGTCTTGATAACAAAAGTAAGAAAGTAAGAATTTAATCTCATCGGAAAGTTCTTCAATCTTATCTAATAAATTAAAATTAGTTATGATATCTTTAGCAACTACCAAAAATTGATACCATAAATTAAAACATTCCTCAGCAAAGAACACCTCTTTTGTGAGTAATAAACTTGCTGACAATAAGTCAATAGAGTCGTTAATTTGTTCTGGTGAAGAAGAAAGAACTTGAATTTCATCCAAAAGTTCCATACAATCTGTTTCATTCAAATTTGTTTCGCCCAAAGCAATGAAACATCTCAATAGAAATGGACTGGAAGAAGCTCTTGCTAGAGCAATGTCAAGTAAAACGTTAAACCGAACATCAAACAAACAAATTTCTTTTGACACTCTTAAAAACTCATCAAAAATGCAAGGATCTATCCCTTCAATTGATGTTAAGAATTGATCAAAACGTCTTTGAAAATACATTATTTCTTCTTCTCTTATTTCCTTGATCTCATTTCTATCAAGCTTTTGAGTGGCAGTTTTAATTCTTTGGGTATTGTTCAAAAATCGACGAGTATTTTGAAGACCATTTAGTTCTTGGTCATAAGAAAAGTCAAGTTCATCAATTTCCTCAGATGTTAGCACAGCAATTCCCATTAAACAGTTTCCTGAGTTCATCTTTCTTTTGCTTGATGGTTTATCAAAATCAATTGGTCCTATTTGAGGACTACATGTTCCAGCTGCAGGAAATTTAGTCACCATAACTGCTCTCTTCGATTCCAAGTAGTCCATGACAGCATTAGAAGCATTATTATCAGTCTTCTTTGATACAAAATTTGCTTTCTCAAAATAAGCGTTAGTTTTAGTACCAGATGGCCATTCACAGACTCTGTCTTTAGAAGAACAAAGACCACAAATTGGCTTCACCTCATCGCATTTCTTCCTATTTGACAAAAATATTAGTATATTTGTATAGTCGAGTCATTAATTAAGGTAACTCACGATCTTTTTCTGCATGTTAGGCAACCATTACGGGATCTAGCATTGATTCCAACAAACTCAAAAACTCCTGGAACCGTTTTTTTGGTGTACTTTCTTTTTCTTGGCTTTGAGTCAAGCCCTGAAATTGCCATTAAGTGTGAATGGTTTTATGTTTATGAGCAGCAGAATGCTTATTTTCGAATCAATGAAGACTCTACTAATTGCAATACAATAGAATAATCAAACAAAAACCTGGAGAGATAATACATCGAGCTTAGTAATCTATATTGTTTCGGTAAACGAATTCCGCTATATGCAGATAAGAAATTTTATTGATCTGCACTTGAAAAAAATTTTAAAACGATGCGAACAAAACCAAAAGGAGCTTGCGTATCTAGTTGCTAATCTGCTCATAAAGGACTGGCGACTTCCAATAGAAAGTCAATGCGAGGTGATCTTTTTTGTTAAAAAACCACAAGTAAATCTAAATCTACAGTAAAAATTTAAAGAATATATTACTTCATTGATTAATTGACTGTTAAACAACCCGATAAAACCATATAAGTTAACCTGTAAGGTTTAATTGTCTCCTCAAAAACTTCCAGATAAGCGCAATTCATCATAACGGACAACAGCTCCTAATAATGTTTTGAACCCATTGGCAACTTGTTCTGGTGTACTGTATTCTTCAAAATTATGACTAACACCATCTCTACTTGGAATGAAAATCATTGATGTAGGAACACGAGTAGATGTGCTGCATGAATCATGGCCAGCACCACTGACAATTTTTGTGACCTTATCAGCACCAAAATTTTCTTTAGCAGATTCAGCAACACAATCGATACATACTTTGTTAAACTTAACTGCTGGTGATGTGTAAATATGCTCAAATTTGACTGATCCGGTCTTTGTTGATGATCCATTTGGGGTCCTGGCAATTGATTGAAATTCATTCTTACATTCTTGAATAATTTCAGCAAGTACCTCATCTGAATTATGTCTTGCATCAAGCGTAAAATGAACGTAATCTGGAATAACATTGGTGGAAGCAGGTTCTAATTTCAAAGTACCAACAGAACATAAACCATCAAATTTATGTGCAATTTCATTGGCTTTAACAATCATTTTTGAGGCAGTAAGTAGAGCATCATTACGAGCAGATAACGGAGTTGTACCTGTATGTTGAGCTTTACCTCTGACATAAATATTGTACCAAACATAAGCTTGAACACCTTCAACAATACCAATTTCTTTGTTGGTGTCTTCTAAAATTGGACCTTGTTCAATGTGTAGTTCAAAATGAGCTGCAATTTTATTCTCTTTATAGGTTGCTGGTGTTTTTCCTAAGTAACCAATTCTCAATAATTCATCTTTGACAGTAACTGGCTCAGCATCAGTAATAGATTCAAAGCTGTAACATTCCTCCAAAGTCATGTTTTCAGCCCAAACAGAAGAAGCCATTATACTGCATGGAAATCTTGCGCCTTCTTCATTCATCCAAGAAACTGATGCGACTGGATAGTTTGGGATATAATTGTTATCTTTGAAGGTACGTAGGACTTCCAGACCAGCTAAAACACCTAATATACCATCATATCTACCACCAGTTGGTTGAGTATCTAAATGGGAACCAATAGCAACAGGATCACCTTTGTTTTTACCTGGATAGATACCAAAAATACTACCAACTTCATCAATACGAACCTCACAACCTAATGACTTAAGCTCAGCAACATACCAGTCCCTAACACCTTTGTCTTCATCTGTTAAAGCCAATCTACAGACCCCAGTGTCTGTTGAGCGTGTTCCCCAGATACCTTTTGCACCAAAAGCATCTGCAGTTTCATGAATAGTCTGGATCAAACGATCTTCTTTGATATTTAGCGATGAGGAAGTGGATAAAGTCATTTTTCAATAATTAGCCTAAAAAATTCACTTAACGCTAAACTAATATGATAAAATCTTTAAGTATATATACCACTGAATATCATTGACTGTTCACATCATTTTAGCCGTTATCGTTGGCAGATCTTCAATGTGTCACTGATCGTGCCAGAAGCATTTTAGAACCATTACAATTCTTACTTCCCAATCCGGTATTTAGAATTACTAATTCTTACTTCCTAATTCGGAAGTAAGCTTCAATTGTGACATCAATTTTTGGCGATTGAAAAAAAAATATACGTTTTGTCACCATGCAAGCTGATAAGCTCAAAATGCAGGCCTCATTATCTGCACTTCTATCCCAAATTAGTCAATTCAAAGATTTCAATGATCGGCTGATAAGTTCAGTAGACCTGTGTGCAATTTTCTCATAAATACAGGATTGATTCTTACATTCCAACAGGTCAATTGATTCATTCACACATTAAAATTTAATACACTAATACACAATGAATTCCGAAAAGGAAAAAATGAACTCTGATTCACAAGAGAATGTTGATTCATATGATGAAGAAAAGCTACAAGGGGTCCTTTCAGCTGTGGCCTCAAATCAATTAGATGCGTTTGATGAAAAGGAAAAAAATGCTGCTACTGGCTTTGAATTATTCCATGAAGCACAAGATCTTACACAAGAGGAAATTGATGAAAACAACAGAAGAATTGTCAGAAAAATTGATATGAGAATTGTCCCTTTACTATGTATCACTTACACATTACAATTCTTGGATAAATTGTCTTTAAATTATGCTGCTGCTTACTCTTTTAAAGAAGATTTAGGCCTTGTTGGTAGTGATTATAATTGGGTTGCTGCTATTTTCAATTTTGGTTATATGGCAGGTGCTATTCCAGCTAATTATTTAATTCAAAAATATCCAGTTGCTAAATTTACAGGTCTTATGATCTTTTGCTGGGCTGTTATTTTGTTGGGTCAAATTGGTGCCACTAACTATGGTGGTATTTTGGTTTTAAGATTTTTACTTGGTTTATTTGAAAGTTGTATTTCTCCAAGTTGTATGTTAATCAATTCATCTTTTTACACTAAAGCCGAACAACCACTAAGAATGTGTATTTTCTTATCATTCAATGGTGTTGCTACAATGGTTGGTGCCTTGCTTTCTTATGGTTTAGGTCATGCTGAAAACTCTTCTTTAAAACCATGGAGATTAATCTTCTTAACCATTGGTTTAATGAATTTTGTTTGGTCTATTATTTTCCTCTACTTCTGTCCAAGTTCTCCAGCTGATGCTAAATTCTTAACTCAAAGAGAAAAGGTCATTGCCATTGAAAGAGTTGCTCATAATCATATGGGTGTTAAAAACAAAAACTACAAGAACTATCAAATTCTTGAAGCCGCATTAGATTACAAAACTTATATCTATGCTTTAATTGGTTTAGCTTGTGGTGTTATTAACGGTGGTTCATCTAATTTTCAATCTGCCTTATTAAAAGGTTTTGGGTTCTCTGGTATCAGTACAACAATTCTACAACTTCCAACTGGTGCTATTGAATTAGTTGTTGTTGTTGCTGCTGGTATTTTTATTTATTGTGTTAAGAATACTCGTTGTATTGCCTTTATTTTACTATGTGTGCCTGGTTTAGCTGGTTTAATCGGTATTCATGTCATTCCATTAGAACACAAATGGGCTCTTGTTGGTTGTACTTGGTTACAGTACATTATTGGTGGTCCAGTTATTTTATCATGGATCTTTTTAAACGCTAACGTTGCTGGTCAAACTAAGCGTACAATTAGTAATGGTATCTGGTTTGCTTTTTACGCTGCTGGTAATATCATTGGTGCCAACATCTTCTACTCATACCAAGCTCCAAAATACGTTAGTGGTATCATTGGTCTTGTTGTCAGTTATTCTGGTATGATGTTCCTTGGTATCGTTTATAGATTAGGTTTAATGTGGGAAAACAGACAAAGAGATAAACTCTATGGTAAAGTTGAAGGTGTTACTGAAGAGTTGGCCATGATTAATGGTTTCAAAGATATGACCGATAAGGAAAATACCGGCTTCAGATATCAATTATGAGTTTTTTAAATTCAATATGAGTAAATGTATTTCATTGTTTAAATTTTTATTGTAGATTCTATCCTGGAGTTGGTTTTATATTGTTATTGTAGTGGAATGTGGACTTGGAAGTTAAAGCCCAGACTTCACTAAAAGGTTTCCATGGGCCCTAAAGATATTTTATTTGCCCGATGCCAGAAGCTGGATCATCATCATCATACTGTAAAATTATGAAGCCTAATTCTCTAAAAATAGTGAAAATGAATATAAAGGAATGTGTTAGTCTTTAAAATAATCTATTACAGCGAATTATGACTTTCAGCCTAAATTAATTATGCACCTATTTTCCTCAACAATTTCAAAATAATCAATACATTGCAAACCTTTGGGGATTCTTTTCCAGTTTTCTTTAATTATTATCTGTATCTACTTAATATTAGAATCAATATATTTAATGCTGTTGGTGCAATCTTCCAAAATTGTAATCAGATTCAAAAACACAACATCTACCTGCATACAACAGAGCAAAGTAAGAAAAATTTTTAAAAGGAGAATAAATTAAAATTCAAAGCCAATTAATCAAAGTAAATTTTAGGCACAGCAACTGGTATTCTTTTTGCATTGATTCTAAAGCTTAACTGCCCTGTAAATTGATATAATTCATAAAGCAACAACTGAATCTCAAAATTTTTTATTTAATTTATTCTTGTGTTGTTAGCTTTCAAATTGGTAAGATTAAACCGTTCTTTATATACCCAATTATTGATACTTTGGAGGTCTTTAAAAATTGAGGATTTACACTTTGCTTCTTTTGATAATTCAATGAGTTCAATAAAAGATTGAAGTAACAGTCGTCAGTGATAAACAATAAGAAAGAAGATATGTGTCACAATGGGAGTTTAATAAAACCATTTCTTAAGTCTTAGAGTCAAATAATGTGCCAGTATTATAGTGAGTTAGATGAAATAATATCTTTGTAACAAAATAAGCAACAAATATTTAATTTAATCAGGTAGATCTTTAAGCTTGTTTAATTTTTCAAACTTACAGATAGTCTCTTTAGCAGTTTATCAAAAATTGAGATCAAAAATTAAAGTTTCCTCTCAAAAAACTTAATCTTAAACGTTCCAACAAACGCATCAACTAATAGTGCAAGAAATCAGTTGAATTATTTGCTTTCATTAGTTCCTGTAGGTTGCCTTTCAATCTTTGATTAAATTATTGGAATATTTAACTTGACAGGTCGGCGATTTGCAATCAGAAAGGGTTTTCACAATCAGATTTTACTATACTACTACTATCCTAATTATAGGCTCTCATATACGTGGGATTGTTAATATCAGTGACTTTTTAGCAAAAGTAGTCATCATCAATTAATAAAAAGATTATGCGGTCATGCTGCTCTTACTCTAGAATTAACACATAGCCTATGAGGTTGTTCATAAAAATGTCGTTTTTTTTTTAAGAGTAAGTTAAAAAAAATCACTGGAAAGATGGCTTTCAAAATAAGACTGATGAAGAGGGATTCTTGGTTTATTTAGAGTTCAAAATTTCACAACAATATAAAAACAAGTTGGAAAATGGACTCAACTGTTTTGTTTAGCAAATTTAACCTGAGAGTTCAATGTCAAACTTAAGAAGTTGGCAAAAACCTAAGCTATCATTCTTTCCAATAATCCAGCTAGTATTCAATTGATGAAATAGATAATGAATCAATGATCCCTTCACTGATCAAAAACTTTTATGCAGAAATCCAGAATGATTTGTCAAAAAAAAATTTTGAAAGCTTCAGAAGTCACATTGTCTATACAAACTCAGCATCAAGGTAACTTGTGTATTTTGTTGGAAAGGACGCACCAATGAAAAAACCTCCTCACTAAATGTCAATTGGTTAAATATTTAGTATTACCATGCAAAATACTATTTTTAAAAAACAATATATATCTCATCTCCAATCTCCAACATTTCTTCAACCTGATCTTTTGGTCTATATTAATAGAAACAAGAAACATCTAAATTTTCACTATTCTAAAAATGGAAAATGTAAGTTTTAGAGTTTTTTTTTTCTGCTATTTAATTGAGTGACTGTAACTACCAGTTATTTCCAGTGTAAGCTTCTATTTTGGGTGGTACTTGAACAACTTTGAAGTATGGCTTTTGTATTATAGGAAGCTTGTTTCCGAAGTTGAGATCATTCAATCATACAGACTCCAGAGTCGAGAGCCTAGAACGTATTTTTCTTAAATTGCAACTACGTAATTATTACTTTTTATAAGGAAACACATGTGTTGACTTCATAATTGGCAACTAGTAGATATGCAACTTGTTATATCTTGCAATACTTTCTAAACAAATATTTAAAAACCTGGTCAGTAATTTTTCAAATTACCTATAAGTTGTATGCTCAAAGTTCAAACCTCAAGGCTCAAGTCTATATTTTTTAACTTTAGTTATACATGTTTAATTATTATCCGGTCCTGATTGTACTTTTGTGATCCAGATTCCATGTCACAAAGCTTGACGGAAATCGATCTCCGCCAACGTTAATCATCTGCTTGTTTCTGCCCGCTGGTACACATTTCCGATTTTTGAAAGCCGAACAAGCTACGCAGGGAAACGTATAGTAATGTGAAATCTAAATAAGCCCAGTTAAGCCGTTTACAGACTTGACTCATTAGTTCTAAATTCTAACTTCTTCATGACACACAAAAATTGAATTTCAGCCTTCCAAGCGATGTCTTAAAAAAATAGAGCAAATTATTTCTCAAAATAGAATTCCTCATTTTTTGAAAGTTTTTACTGACTCAACCAGTACATAAGGCTCTATTAACCTTTCAGAAAAGGTCACTGTTCAAATCTCATATCACATATATCACATTAGCTAAAGATCTATTTTTTTTTTGCTTAAATTATAAAATGAGTTTACAACTTTAAAACTTTAAACTGACGTAGAAGATCAAATTTTCAATCCTTTTTTTATCTTCCTAATCATGTGATGGAATATTACCAGCTTAGCAAAGAGAATAACATTCTTAACTGTGCTTAACGAGTAATTAATTATTGCACTCTAGTCTAAAGGTTGTGAATTAGTAAAGTAAACCGGGCATTCCTCTTTTGAGCCTTTAGATTTCAACTCTCATTAATATCAGCTTTCATTTGTATCTAAATCCTTTCGATACCTAGAAGTTACAACATGTTTTATTTAATAAAGCTATATTCTGTAAAACTATTATATGAAGAATGAAAGAATTTTTAAATTGGTTTTGGACCTAACCGTAGCAGATTCTAAGCTACAAAGTAAGTTGTCAAATATATTGTGTATTTCAAGTTAAAACCATGTCCAAAGAAATTTAGTTTCCAGTTCAATGAGCTCTCAACAGATAATACTAGTAAACAATCTTAATTTCTTAAAGTTATTAATGATTATTTAACTCTATAGTCTGAACAGTTAGTTGTGATTTTTAAATACTATACACTTACATAGTTAGTTATGGCTCCTATAATGAAGTTTCTATGTTCTTTAATCTTGTCTATGGCGGGTACTTCTTAATATATCTGGTTTTATTCTTCTTCAAAAAAAGCATACTGTAACGGGTAGGAAAGAAAAAAAATTAAAAAAATTTGAAAATATCGCTTATTTCTGAAAATATACTACTACCAATTTTGCACAGTCCACACTAAAGAAATTTCACATGTTACCTTGCTAAAATAGGCTAATAAATTTTGCTGAAATTTAGTTTTGGACTAAAATATTAGACTAAATAAATAAATTAGTAGCATCTATCTCACGCTTTTAATAAACTAAAAAATGCTCCAATCTGGCCAAAAACAATTGAAAGAAAGCAAAAATAACTCTAAATTGTGCTACCGAATTATCTAAATTTTGTTTTGTACAACTTATTTTTATTATTTTTGAAAATTGGGGCCTTTCATATTTTTTTTGCCTAATTTTTTTGCCATTGACTAGTTCTTATAAAATGTTTGTGACCTTTCAATTAAACTTTGAACTAATTATTCAAGTAATACAAATTAACAGAAAACTTTAATTAGTTTATCTTTGATTTGACTTAGTTTTTTTGGAAATAGCAATTATGAACATGAGTCACAAATAATTCCAAATCTTAACCAAAAGACTGGAAATTCAACTCAAAAAAGAATTAAAAATAAAAAAAGACATGAAACTGAACCAAACGGGTGTTACTTGTTTTATTGGTAACAAGTTACAAATTAGTTTAATTTTGCTGAATATTGTTTGTTTTTGAGAGATGGAGATTTTTACAGAATTTTTTTCAAAATGGCAAAGAAAGAAACTTCACCAATAACTATTAAGAAGAAAATAACTCGAGAACTAAAATTATAGATTCAAAACTCATAAGTTTCAAAGTATTGATAAATTGTGGACAGAAAACTTATGCAATTGGCAATTTACAAGGTGTTTTCATGAAATCAAATCTGTAACTGTCATTCTAATTATCCAACCCATCCATCAACTGCTGCTAATACAATAGTAAGCATACATCTCATTCAAGGAAAGTAAACTAAAGGTCACTAGTAAATATTGCGGTGGTTGTTTTAACTTAATTATTAAAATCAATCGAAAAATGTTGCATCAACTTATTTTGAACAATTAATATGACAATGAACAGCACTTAAAGAAGCCACAAGAGGAAGTCAGCAGTGATGTTTTTCAATTAAAACTTATTAGAAATCCATTTAGTGCTTGAAGATTAAAATAAAATGTTTTAGTGGAACTTGATTTTTGCTATTTAATGATTTGAAAAAAATAAGAAAACTATCCATGCTACCATGATATTGCCAGTAACTGTCTCAGTATTTCAAAGAATCAACAATATGCTAATTTGAATATTATGATAGTTTATTTAAATTGATTTAGCTCCAGAATGTTTTATTTCAGGAAAAAAAGGGGAAGTATATTATTGCAACAAAACTTTATTTAAGGAGACTTAATCTCTTTTAAAAACTCAAGTTACATTTCAGATATAAATTTTAAAAACGTTCAATATTACCCAAATTACCTAACTCTAGTTTTATATTGTAGATTCTCAATTATTAAAAGCATCAGCAACTCTATCTTCTAAGAATACAATTTTTTTGTTGGGAATAATGATGTGGTAAAAAAATTTTCTGGTAATTGTGTTATCTTAATGGGATTGACAGTTGAGCTGATATTATAATATTTCAAACTCTCATATCAATGAAATACATCATTTGTAACATTTAATTTAGAGAAAAGTTTTATAGAATGAAGATTCTTGAGGTTCTGCTTAAGCTCAGGATAGATAAACATTGAAAACTTTAAAACTCCACTATTAGTTTAATTGAGGGTAAAACTGAACATGGTATTGTTTGATCTTTGCCTTCAATTCTTTTGAAACTTCATCTTTTGAGCCTTAATTTTATTTGTTCTCTTGGAATGTTTTATCTGAGTAGATATTTGCTTGTAATTCAATCAAATTTTATAATTTCCAGAAGCAAAAAAATAGATAATGTCATAATGAGAGGAAAAGTAACGTCTTTAGTTGATACCAACTTAGCGTTTTTTACTTTAATTAACTAGTTCTGTATTTAAAAATTGGTGAAGTAGTTGAATTTCAAACTTCCACTAGATTTTACTGAACTTTGAAAAAATAGACAAATTGCTTAGTAGTAGAAGATTTAGAATAAAGTTCTTGGATAAAGGCTTAAGAGAATTTCAGCATGAATGGCATGTTTCAGCATGAATGGCATGTTTCAGGTTGACCTTAAATGAATTTATTATTATTCCATTCAGTGTATTGATGTAAAATGATGTATCACTCATCTGTATATGCTATAAGCGCAAACGCTTTTATACAATAAGCCACTATTACCCTTTTTATTTACATATTCCAAGATATAGTAGTAGGTAGAAAGAATCTTGGTGTAGCTTTTGCAAAATGTCTTCCTTCTAATAACATAAATGGAACTCCTTCCTTTTATTCTAGAGACTTAAACTCACATTAAAGCCATTCTGTATAAATTGTAAACCTATTTAACAATACGGCATTGGTGCCGTTAAAATTACAGGTACAATATATTGTGTCTTAAACTCCATCAAACCGAGAAAATCAAATTTATCATGCTCATTTTTACATACATGTCGGTACAAGTAAGTCTAGTGTGGTTACTGGTATGCATGCAATTTTTGTAGTTTAAAAGTGAAAATTGGCAGGTAGAATTGAGTGTCATGATTCAACAAATTAGCGGCTACGGTTTCCCGATAATTCAAAAAAAAAAAAAAATACGCGGATTTATAAGAATTTATCTCCGGTCCGATAATGGATTGTGTCAACTACAATTCCACGATGGTTATAATTAATTTTCTTATAACTTATATAACATACGTAAGTAATTTCTACCTTTTGAAATACCTTCCTGGACAATTCTTTCAATTTCATCAGGATCTTTTGTAACTCCAGTTAAGTTTTCATATCCATCATTTGTAACTAAAAGATCATCTTCAATACGAACACCACCAACTGGAAGATACTTTTTAAGAACGTCTGTATTGATATATTTTGACATTTTAGGGTTTTTTAAACCTAATCCAATTAAATATTCATTGAAATATAAACCAGGTTCATCAGTTAGAACCATACCAGGTCTTAAAACTCTACGTAATCTCAAGTATTTTAATTTTGGATCCGAGTCTTCATAATCTGGGTATCCACCAGCGTCATGGGTATCCATACCTAATGAGTGACCAAGACCATGAGTAAAAAACAAGGTGGTAACATTACTTTTGTAAATTTCATCAACTGAACCACCATACAAAATTCCTAAGTCTAATAATTCCTTAGACAATAACTTATGTGCCAATAAATGAACAGAATCCCAATGAACACCTGGTTTAATTTTTGACATTGTTGCTTTTTGAATTCTTAAGACAGCATCATAAACTTCTCTGTGCTCTTTATTCCATTTACCATTGATTGGAAAACATCTTGTAACATCTGCTCCATAATTTTCCCATTCCGCACCAGCATCAATTAAAACACTTTGTCTTCCTGCAAAATCTTCGTCATTTTTAACATAATGAACAGTTGATCCATTTGGACCAGAACAACAAATTGGATCATAGCCTTGATTTTTTGAACCTTGCCTAATAGCATGGTAAACAAACTCTGCGTGAATGTGTGTTTCATTAGTTTCAATTGGTAATGCAGACATAACAGCTAGATGGCAATTATCAGTAATTTTTGCTGCTTTCTTCAATAATGCAATTTCAAAATCATCCTTAATAACTCTTGATTCATCAAGAGCATAGAATAAGTTTTTATCTCCTTCTCTCAAGTAAGATCTCCATTTTTCATTAGCTGAGTTAACATCTGGTGTTAAATTAATGGCGTATTTAGCTAAGTAGCTTGGAATTTCCCTTTCATATAAAACTTTATCAACATCATATTTAACAACAGCTTCTTCAATTGATAATGGCATACCTGACCACATAACATCCTCATAATCAATTTCTGGTAAAAATAGGACCAATTCTTCTTTGTTGATGTCATAAAACACATGAGAACCAGGGATGTTTGAACCTGTTAAATAGAAAAAGTATCTCTCTTGCTTGAAAGGTTTAAAACTATCACTATATTTATCGTGCTCTTGATGAGAACCAGAAATAAATATTGCATGATGGGTCAAATCAGGAACCTTGGTGAGAAGATGTCTCTTGACATTTAGCGCGTGTTGGCGAGCTGGATATTTTGACATTTTTCAACTTCAATAAGTGATAAAAGCACAAAATCTTTAATTTTTTTAAAATAAAACAAGATTTTAACCCCTCTACTATTATTTATATAATCCATCAATTCTTGTGGATGGCATAAACGGTTTGCGCTCGGTAAGTTTATCAAAACGAGTAATTACAATTTAATGAATTCAAAAAACACTTCACAAATGGTTCAACTTAACCGAAAATCATCGATTGATGCTATTGGTCTGTTCTAAACTCTAGAGATCAGTTGTTATAGAAAATCCACTTGGTTATATGTTTAAACAATTCTCATCGAATTAAATCTTTCGATCAAATTCAAAGTTTGCATAATCATGCATGTTTGCATTCTATTTAACTAATTTAACCAATACAATAATTACACTCAATCGCTTAAATATTCACTTAGCGTTTTCAAATTATAAATTTAACAGACTCATATTTCAAAGAAGGCAGTTATATACCTCATAATACATACATTTTCAAACAGAGTACGGGATCAATTATCTTGATTGTAGAAATAAATGAAACACGGCGAAAGGCTGACCAACCGTTGTATACCATTGACATAAAAACATATTACATGTACAACTATATCTGTTTTTATGTTAACTGATCACCCACAATCATGCTTTATTTTCTAGATTAATTTGCAGTTGACACTTTCAGCTTGTTATCTTTAGACCTCTTTTATTGTAGAGCCTACATATCTTATATTCTGTCATAATACATCTATAAAACTACAATTGAAAAAGGTACAGAAACATTGGTTTCTTTTGATTCTGGAATCTGCATATAAAATAGCATAAAAAAATTTAAATGTCGAATTAGGATATAACATTGACTTCTGAAAAATTAAAAGAATCAACCATCGGTTCTTATCGTGATTGCTTATCGATGAAAAAGGTTGAAAAGACTTTAAAATCTTAAAACTTAAATCATATATCATCAACAATGATTATAAAAAACACTCAAACACATCAAAATTTAAAATTTTTTTTAATACTATCAACAAAATTAACTAAACCTTCAAATAATGTTAGGATCATTTTCAAAAAGGTTCCACTCTGGAAGCAAGTCTGATATAGATGATATTGAAATTAGATCACTTGATGAAGAAAGTCTAAACCAACTAGTCGAGTATAACAAACTATATCCTGAACCAACTGATGAAGATTATAAGAATTTAAGGATTGTTGCAGGTCATCCTCCTTATTTTACTTACCTTTTATGTTTTATGGAGTTTGCTGAAAGGGCTTCGTATTACTGTGTGAAAAACTTACTATCAAATTTTATTCAACTTCCACTTCCAGAAGGTGGTAATGGAGCGGGTGCCCCTCCAGCTGGTACTCAAAAGAATGCTGGAGCCTTGGGTCTAGGTTTACAAACTGCTTCTGCTATTACTTTACTATTAACCTTTCTTGCCTATTTGACTCCTTTATGGGGTGGTTATGTCTCTGATAAGTCTTGGGGTAGAGTTAAAACAATTTGGGTAGGTGTTTGGGTTGGTGCTTTTTCTCATATCATCATGTTTATTGCTGGTCTTCCAACTGTTTTAAAGCATAAAAGTGCTTTAGCTCCTTTGATTATTTCAATTTTAACGTTGGCTATTGCAACTGGTATGATTAAACCAAATTTATTACCTTTGTTAATGGATCAATTAAAACATAAAAGAGATGCTATTGAAACTAGGCCAAATGGTGAAAGGGTTATTGTGTCAAGAGAACAATCTTTGGAAAAATTAACTTTGGCTTTTTACTGGTCTATTAATATTGGAGCAATGCTTTCAATTGGTACTGAATATGCAGCAAAAAGAATTGGTTTCTGGTTGGCATTTTTAGTCCCTTTTATTGTGTTTATGGTAATGGTTCCTGTCTTGTTCCTTTTAACACCAAAATTAGTTAAAGTTCCACCAAATGGTATTTCTGTCATTCAAGAAACTGGTAAAGTTATGAAGTGGACTTTCCAAAAAGGTTTTAGAGCAAGAATGAAACAAAACTTATTTTGGGAATGGGCAAAACCCACCAATATTTTGTCTAGAGGTGATATTTCAAGTTTAGATGATGTCAACAAAAAAGGCCACAAAAAAATTACTTGGAGTGATCAATTTGTTGATGATGTTAGAATTACTTTAAGTGCCTGTACCTTTTTCCTGTTTTATATTATTTATAATATTACTGATCTTGGTATTGGAAGTATTCAAAATTCACAAGCAAATTCAATGACAACAGATGGTGTTCCAAACACTTTATTTAACAATTTTAACTCAATTACCATCATTGTTTTAATTCCAATCTTAAATTACATTGTATATCCAGCATTCAGAAGATACAAGATTACATTTTTACCTGTTCATCGTATCTTTTTTGGATTCATGTTGGCTGCTTTATCACAAATAGTTGGTGCTATTATTCAGTGGAAAGTTTATGAAACCTCACCATGTGGTTATTATGCAAGTGATTGTAACATTGGTACGGGTGTTTCTCCAATTAGTGCTTGGGTTGAACTTACATTATACGTTATGCAAGCGTCCTCAGAGTGTTTTGCCAATACAACCGCTTATGAAATTGCGTATACTAGATCATCTGAAAACATGAAAGGTTTAGTCTTAGCTATCTTTTTGTCTATGCAATCTATATCTGCAGCCATTACACAAGCTATCACACCTGCTTTAGTTGATCCATATTTAATTTGGCCTTTTGTTGGTTTTGCTGCTGGTGGTGTTTTCTTTGCTCTTTTGTTTCTCTGGATGTACAGAAACTTACATGTCGTCATGGAAGCTGAAAGACTTGAAAAAGAAGAAGCAAGATTGGCTGTTAATACCTTTATTGCTGCAGAAACTTCTTCAGTTGTTGATTTAGGCTCAAGCACTAAAAGAAGAAATTCTACGCAAAAAAACTAATGTTTACTTAGTTTAAGCATGTTTTTTAAGATTTATAGTAGATACAAATATATGATTATTTTAATAACACTGTACTGTAGTTAATTTAATATTTACTAAAAATCTTAATCATTTTTAATGAATTTTCTTGGTTTCTTATAAATTGATATTAAGAAATAATTACAGGCTTTGATAAAATGCATTAAAATATAAATCAAATTTTATTAAGTTTAAATCTTAACTGGATAAAATAGTCTTTTAAAGTAACTAACAAATCCATCTTGTAAAAGAATTTCTAGCTTTTCCAGCTTCTGACATAATTGTTCCTGGTTTAGTTTAATAATATTTTTGTCATTTTCCTTATTTTCAATTTTATCTTCAATTCCCAATAGCTTCTTTTCTTTAATACTTTCAAGCTCTTTTAAATAATCAATTTTAAGGTTTTTTAATAAATTTTTTACTTGTATCTCTCTTAGTGGGGCAATAATTAATAAAGAAATAAAACATAAACAACCTGCAAAAATTTGAGTATAAAGGTAAGGATTTGATAAGGTTTCATCTTTCAAAGAGAGTGCAATTACTTCAACAAATAAAAGAACAAAAGCAACACTAATGTTAAGAATTGACCATGCTGGAGCAAAATCTTCAGGTTCAAACACATCTGCAATTAATACTTGGTTCATGACATTAGCAACACCTAAAGTAAACCCAAAACAAATTGCACAAATTAGTAGTGCAACAAAGCTTTGAACATTCATCCAAAAACCTAAAATAAAAACAACGATAATCAAATTAAGCATCATAGTATAATTTATTCTACCAAACACAAAATCAGCAACAATTCCCATTGATGGTCTTCCTAAAAATTGACCAGCATTTAATAGCGCTGTTAAAATTGAAGCTTGTTTTGCACTAAGACCAACAGAAGTTGCAAAAGAAGCATACGTAAAAACAATCAAATTATAACTGAACACCATGAACCCGTACCAAGTGGTAATAATCCAAAGATTTTTGTCTTTCAAAATTCTAACTGCAAACATTGTCTTCAAGCTATTGATAAAATTTACCTTATTGAACTTTTCATTTGGAACTTCATTCCTTCTTTTAATAAAAAAAATGGCTATTGACATGATAAAAATTGTTGTTATTGCAACCATTCTTAAGGCCCATTTTTGATTTCCAGTCTTTTCAATAATTGCATTTATTGTAAGAGCATAAAAAACACCACCAAGACCAGTACCAGCCATAACAACACCGGATGCGATACCTCTCTTCTTTAAAAACCAACTTGGTATAATTCCAACTGCAGGTACAAACAAAAATGAATAGCACATCCCAGCAATAACACCTTGACAGACATATAATTGCCATAATTTTGTGGAAAACGAAGCCAATAAGTAAGCAATAAAATGAATTGAGCAAGCGATTGACATTGTGGTTTTAAAACCAATAAACCTAACAGCTATCATTGCAAATGGTGAAAATATTTGAGCATTGAAAACTATTAAGCCAGCTATCCACGCAAAATCCATAGTTGTTGCATTTGGAAAGACATCATTATTAATATAGTAGGCTAAAAACACACCAAACCCACTTAAATTACCCCAGACGCAAAACTGAATTGCTGAGGCACAGATTATACATACCCATCCATAACCACCATCAGGAGGATAATCTACTTCACCTGTGGACTTGTTTGTGTAAATCTTTTCAACATTTGTTTGCTCATTATTTGTCTGATCTTCATCATCAGGTTTAGTATTGAGTTCGTTCAAAAGCATGGAATCATCCACAGTAAGCTCATTTCGCAGTGAATTGTCAAGTTCGGCTGAGTGTATTGGTCTGGTATGTATATTGTTAAAGTTTTGCTTAGAATCCACTGTGGAAACATCAGAATCCTTCAAAACCATCTTGTTGTAAAGCTAGTATTTAGTATTTCTTAAATTATATCAGCAAATCAAAAAGTTTATCAAGCAAAAATATTTTCGCTTCAAAATTCCATTAGGGTTTCAAGATACAATAGTAGTAATTTTTTAAATTAAAACAATCGTGAAAATTGTAATTGGCACTGTTTGTATATTTTACAGAAGAATCTCTGTCGAGTCACATCTTAAAATTCTCTTATCCTGTGATAGTTTTATGATGACTCGGAATCTCTTCATATGTTGATTTTGTAGACAAATACTCATACATCTTACTACTATTCTTGGTAATACAATATATTGAAACTTCGGAAGCGGAAAAAGAATGAAGCTACAGTGATACATAAAACTTTATAAGAGCTAATTAGTTTTGACTCTTTTATTTAGTTTCTTATCTCAAATAATTATTAGCAAGCAACTACCAAATTTTTTCGCCAATGTTAAAAAATTCTAGTAAATATATACTTAAATACTGTAATTTACTAGATCTTATTAAAGTAATTACCCCCAAAAAAAGGTATATTCGCTAATATTATCTCCAGCTGAAAGCGCGCTCAATAAATTATAGTTTTTATTCACATATACAACTGCTGTTGTTACTTGATTCCCTCAATTAATTTTAAATTCTACAGCAATTATCTTCAGAGTAAAAGCTCAAAGTAACAAAAATATTTTGGAGGACCACAGTCAGTCAATAAATATCTAACCGCCTAAACGTGAGACTACCAAATATTTTCTGATCAGCTTTCACAAAGTAAATTCTATAGGCTATATTTAATTTCAACTTGTAAAATCCACAGTGTTATAACATCTAAATTAGCTATCAATACGATCTGATCTTGAGTCTTGACGATCTTGAGACTTGAAGAGTAATTTCAAACTTCACCAATGACCATGCATGTGTTTACACAGTTTTATTTATTTACCCGACTATTGTCACAAATCCGATATGTTATGCATAAAGCAAAAATACTGTCAAATTTCAATTAAAATCTACTAAAACTTGAATAAGAAAACTTTCTTAAATCAAAGTCAAAAGACATTAAAAAAGACACATCCGTAAAAATAATAACTGTAATAAATCTAAACAAAAGGATGCAAAAAGGAATATAAGTACCTTAAGATTAGCGGATGTTTTGAGGCTTGAGCGGTTCTAACTTCTAACTGTAGCACTCGACGCACGTATATAGCTATTGATCTGAGAGTTGCATAAAATGCATATTGTTGCATATTTTAGAAGGCACATATTTTTGTTTCGTAGTTGGCTACCCGCAAATAAAGGAATACATAATTATTCTTTACTTTCAAATGCGGCAGGCGCAACTCTTGAAAAAAGACAAATTTAGATCGCATAACCTTATATTTCTCGTGTAAATATATGCGATCTGTTGATTATTTTCTTCACTGTTGATTTGAGTGCTTTGAGTTCAGTATTGAAATTTGAGTCCCACACTTCAACACTGGTCTAAACCTCAATAATAATAATTTTGATTAACAATTCTTTCAGTAACTACAAATTTAACAAATTTAATGGTAGATATTTTCTTATTTCAATGGTTTTTGGTAAACAATCATTCCTGATTTATTACCAACCCAATCATATAATCTATGAGCAGTTTTATTTGTCTCATGTGTGTGCCAGTACAATCTAGCAGAGTTATTTTCGTTGGCTTTACCTTGAACATATTCAATTAACTGTTTACCAATGTTTTTACCTCTAACAGAAGGATCAACATATAGATCTTCTAAGTAACAGTAACTAGTGGTGGCCCAAGTTGAAAGATGGAAAAGGTAATGAACAAAACCAACAATTTTTTCACCATCTCTGGCAACAGCACAATAAACTGGAACACTTGAATCAAAGAAACGATTCCAAGCTGTTTTGGTAACAATGCCAGATAAATCAACTTTATAAAAGATTTGGTAACCCTTCCAATGATTGAACCATTGTTCGTATTCTTCTTCAGTAACTGGTCCAATTTCAACTTTTTGAGACATTGACATTTTATTTAATGATTAAACTGAGTTTTTATAATTTGTAATGGATTCTTTATCTCTTTTATACTTTTTCTAAAATTTATTTGAGAATCCTCGGCCTTATTAAGTAATTCAGAGCGCAAACTATCCCTTTATGAACTCAGACTGAGTCAAAGTTGATTTTCATAATATAATTCTGACTGCGTTATTGAACCACCTACATAATTTCAAGGTTGAAAATAAATTCATTTGAAAGTAGATAATTCTTATAATCTTAAATGGTGGATATGCTCGTTTCCTAAAGTTTGTAGTTTCCGTTGCAAATTAGTTTTAACCTTGTGACACAAAATCTATTCGCGCGAAAGGGATATGATGAAATTCAGTTATTCCACCTCAAAATATTATTTAATAAAGATAAGGAATAAAATGAATTTGTAAGATATTTTATTGTGGTAATGTTTTGATTTAGCTTTTGTGTTTCTATATAGTTACTTCTGCCTCCAAAATACTTGCACTGGGCAAAAAGGTGCTGAAAGGGCAGCTTTGAACATTTGATTTTAATTCTGGCTTCAAAAAGTAGCATTAAAGCCTAAATGTAGACTTACTTTCTTAATTATTTATTGTTTTTGCTTTACTGTCACAAAGGATAATATTGTTCTAGACTTTTTTGCTACGACTATCAGATCAACTTCGGGTCAACAAAGCAACAAACTTCGTTCTTTATTTGTATATATTTCTAGTGATCCCTATTTTTGGCTTGTTTACTTTTAAGGTTAAGTATTATTTGAAGTTACTTAACTGTGAACTGATTGTGGACTATCAGAAGCATTTCTCATCATTATTATTCTTTCTCACTTCAAAAATTTTAATTTAAATTAATGATCCACCCGTGCTCTTCAGCAATTTCAAACCAATCAATGCATACTAAGCCCTCTGGGTTTTTTTCCCAGTTTTCCTTGATGACTATTTGCATTTTTTCAATATTAGGATCAAAATAACTATTGCTTTTACAATCTTCCAAAAGTTTTAAAATTTCTCTTCTATCAGACCCAAAAACGCAACACACACCTGCACTTAATAAAGCATGGTAAGAGTAATGCCTGACAGGAGAATAGATTAATATACGAAGTAAATTAATCATCTTAACTAAAATGATTTGGTTTTCGGGAGAAGCAGGAGGTATCCTTCTAACATTAATTCTTAAACTTAACTGCCCTGCAAATTGGTATAATTCATAAAGTGACAACTGAATCTCAAAGTCTTCAATTTTAATAATTCTTAAATCGTTCTTGGAAGGATGAGTTGAGTAAATTTTTTTGTCAAGTTTGTTGGCTTTTAAAGTAATTAAGTTAAATCTTTCAGTATAGACCCAGTTATTGATTTTTTTTGGATCAATAAGAAGTGAATATGCAGCCTTTGCTTCTTTTGATAATTCAATAATTTCAATAAAAGTTGGAAGTAATGGTGTCAAGCAAAAAGATGGAGGATATTTGTGACAATGGGAGTTTGATAAAACCATTTCACATGTCCCAGAGTCAAATAATGAGCCATTAGTATATGAAACAGATGAAAAAATATCTTTGTAACAAAAATATGATAACAAAAAATTAAGTTCATCAGGTAGATCTTCAAGCTTATTTAATAATTCAAACTTGTAGATAATCTCTTTAGCAGTTATCAAAAATTGATACCAAACATTAAAATTTCCGATGCCAAAAAAAATTTCATTTGTAAGTAATAATGAAACCAATAAAAGATCAATGCAATCATCCAGTTGATTTGATGAATTAGAAAGAGAATTAATTTCCTCTAGAATCAAACCACACTCCGTTTCACTTAAATTTGTTCCTCCTAGAGCAATCAAACATCTTAAAACTAAAGGATTGGAAGAATTGACCCTTGTTAAGATTAGATCTAGCAATGTTTTAAAATGTGAGTCAAATAAGCAAATTTCTTTTGAAACCTTTAAAAGATCACCAAAAATTGAAGCGTCCAAACCTTTAATTGAAAATAAGAATTGTTCAAACTTTTTTTGGACATTCAGGTACTCTTCATTATTCACCATATTTACATCAGATTTATCAAGTCTTTGAGCAGCAGTTTTAACTCTTTTGGTGTTGTTTAAGAATCTGCGCGTGTTTTGAAGGCCATTCAGTTCTTGATTAAAAGAGAAGTCAAGTGCTTCAATCTCCTCTGACGTTAAAACAGCAATACCCATTAATTTATCATCAGAGTCTGTTTTTAGTTCATTGAACTCATTGAAATCAATTGGATTCAACTGTGGACTGCAAGTTCCAGCTGCAGGAAATTTTGTAACCATAATTTCTTGTTTCGATTCTTTGTAATCCGTGGCGACGTTTGCTGATGTCTTTGAAAGTTCAGATACAATATTTTGAGTCATACTTGTTTTTCTTAATCTAGTTTTATTCTTAGTATTTGAAGGCCACTCACAGACACGGTTTTTCTCTGAACAGAGGCCACATTTTGGTCTTTTTTCATCACACTTCTTTCTATTCAGATTCATTGTTAGTATAAAATATTTCTCTAAAGCGGACTTTTAACTAGTATTACTCACGATCTTTTTTTACAAGCAAGACACCCATCACGGGACCTAGCTTTTGCTCCAACAAACTCAAATACTCCTGGAGCTTTTAGTTTTTTAGTGTATTTTCTCTTCACTCGTTTGACTTCATTACCTGAATCTGCCATTTTTGAACTTAAAAAGTGGTGTTTTTCTAAAGAAGAAAAATCAACGTAGAAGATTTATAATTCTAAAAAATTTAATTATATTTTTAAAGAAATCAAAAAACCTTTTAACTGCTCAAAAAAATAAAATAGGCTACATTAGCACCAGTAACTGGTTTCCAATTGATATGCAAGTTTAAGAGGAAGTATGCATTACGTATGCAGAACGGCAAAATGCAAAACGGTACAATTACATGAAACCATTCAACTGGGTTCTACGTGCACACTGCATAGTACAGAATTATTTCTAAAAGAATTGTGACTCACGAGTCACGAGTCACGACTAATATAGTACATTAAAGCAATTTCACAAAGCCACACCTTGAAAGTAAATATTTTTATGTAGTTAGAAAATATTAGTTTCATTACATAAAAAATCCATTCAAATTAAACAACAAGATCTATTATTGATTTTAAACATTAATATATTGGAATATAATACTTTTATTATTGCTTAATTAAAGCTATAATAGTAGAAATATATTTAAAGAGTTCCATTTGCACGTAATTCATCATAACGAACAACAGCACCAAGCAACGTTCTGAAACCATTTTCTACCTGCTCTGGTGAACTATATTCTTCAAAATTATGACTAACACCATCTTTACTTGGAATAAAAATCATTGATGTTGGAATACGACTTGAAGTGCTACATGAATCATGACCAGCACCACTGACGATTCTTGTGACCTTTTCAGCACCAAAAAGTTCAGTAGCAGATTCAGTGACACACTCAATACACGTTTTGTGAAACTTGACAGCATCTGAAGTGTAAATATGCTCAAATTTAACAGATCCTTTTTTAGTTGATGAACCATTTGGAGTTTCAGCAATCACTTTAAATTCCTTTTTGCACTCTTCAACAATTTCGTCAAGAATCTCATCAATATTGTGTCTAGCATCAAGGGTAAAGTGAACGTAATCAGGAATAACATTAATTGATGCAGGTTCCAATTTTAAAGTACCAATGGAACATAACCCACCAAATTTATGGGCAATCTCATTAGCTTTAACAATCATTTTTGAAACTGTTAATAATGCATCATTACGGGCTGATAATGGAGTTGTACCTGCATGTTGTGCTTTACCAGTAACAAAGACATCATACCAGGCATAAGCTTGAACACCTTCAACAATACCAATTTCTTTATTGGTATCTTCCAAAAGAGGACCTTGTTCAATGTGTAGTTCAAAATGAGCAGCAAGTTTGTTTTCTTTGTAAGAAGCTGGTGTAGATCCTAAGTACCCAATTCTTAGTAATTCCTCCTTGACAGTAACTGGTTTAACATCAGTAACAGACTGGAAATTGTAACATTCTTCTAAAGACCAGCTTTCTGCCCAGACAGAAGAAGCCATTAAGCTTCGAGGGAATCTGGCACCTTCTTCATTCATCCAAGAAACAGCGGCAATTGGATAATTTGGAACAAAATTGTTGTCTTTGAAGGTACGAAGAACTTCAAGAGCACCTAAAGCACCTAATATACCATCGTATCTACCACCAGTTGGTTGAGTGTCTAAATGGGAACCAATAGCAACAGGATCACCTTTGTTTTTACCTGGATAGATACCAAAAATACTACCAACTTCATCAATACGAACCTCACAACCTAATGACTTAAGTTCAGCAACATACCAGTCCCTAACACCTTTGTCTTCGTTTGATAATGCTAATCTACAGACACCAGTATCAGTTGGGCCTGGTCCCCAGACACCTTTAGCACCAAATGCATCAGAAGTTTCATGGATAGTTTTGATTAAACGGTCTTTTTTAATTTTTAAAGATAAACATGCGGAAGAAGTCATTGTTTTAAGTTATTGTAATTAATATTATAGAATTGATTTGGCTCATTAAAAAATAGGATATTACAAGGTTTTTATAGACAGTTTTAAAGTTGTAGGTATTCCATTGTTTTTGTGTTAGTTTAATTGTTAGAGCTTAATTAAGAGATTTAATTTTTTTAATGTTTCTTCCGAAGATGGTAATTAAATAATTAATTGTTCCTTCCATATTAGGGTTTAACCCAAAGCCAAAAAACCACTTTACACTATCAAATTGATAAAAGAAAGGCAAATTTATAGAAACAGTTAGTAAGAAATGGTTCTATGATATATTGAAACTTGTTATCTATGCAAAGTTCGGTAATGATAATCTTACGCCAATTCAAAGTGTTACAAAAGTCGATTATTTTCAAGATTCACTAATATTGAGGTTATGGAAAACATGGAAAGGAAAGACTTGAAAGGATAATTCTTCATGGTTTTGATCTCTAAAGTATTTGAATAGTATGATTATAATATGAGAGAGCGAGAGCATGAAGAGAAGTAGTAACGGTGGCTGAGGCGCTGTGACGGCTTTGAATTGTGGGACAGTTCAGTTGGCGGCTGAGGCGCTGACATCTCAATATTATGCTTTTGAAAATTTTGTTCTTATTCTTTAAATCTCCCTAAAACCAAAACATCAAATAATTTCTAAATACTGAATACTGAATAATATAAATGAAGTAATCTCTGGTCCTCCATCCTCCAACTTTCAATATTTGTTGCTTCAGAAATTTTTATGGCAATACTCAATTTACCAATCTCATTTAAAACAGATTTAATTTGGATCATTTTCAAAATGAATTTGAGAGGCATTTACCAAATAAAGCACAAGATAAAAGAATTCCAAATCAATCAGCAAGAACTTTTGTTTGTGTGGTAATGAAAATGCATCAATTAAACATTTTTTAGAAAAATGTGAAATCAGCCAAAAAATCTGGAAAAAAATTGATGAAATTGGGCATTAGAATTAAAGATGATTCAGTATT
Source organism: Millerago ficus (assembly GCA_030557985.1). Lineage (NCBI taxonomy): Eukaryota > Fungi > Ascomycota > Saccharomycetes > Phaffomycetales > Phaffomycetaceae > Millerago > Millerago ficus. Next base: position 9,299 of record JANIJP010000042.1, on the reverse strand, counting down.
ACCAGATCTAAATAATTTTACTGCAAATGAAATTAGAATTAACAAAGCATTAAGAAAACCCAGAAGATATTGGAACCAATAGCTTATAATGAAAATTAAATTCTAGAAACCTACTCGCAAGAAATCAAAAGAATTATTATAATTGACTATTTAGGAACCATCAAAAAAAGTTACTATTAATCCAACTTAATATTAAAAGATTGTATAGATTCCTTTTTTTTAATAATTGGAACGAGTTGAGGAATTCGAAATGGTATTAAAGTTGGGAAGAATAATTTACTACAATGAAGTGCGATGAATAAACAGAATCAATTGAACAGTAATATGGGTAAATGAAATGGATATTGTTTAAAAAATAAAAGCTCATAAATACCGGTTACACATCAATATGGTTCTTGTCTAATATCTTATATCCCATCCTTACTGTAACATTATTGGAAACAAATGTGATGAAAGCCATTTTTTACTTCGAGGTTTTAATTGGCGAAACTTTTATTTTTGACATGTTGCATAGAAAGTTTCTATAATTTTATTCCTTTATATCTGTGGAGTATATATACGGTAGTCTGTTACTGAAAATTGTTATATGGTTCGGTTCAAAAAAGGATATGATGTTGCTGAGGTGATACAAGTTTCGGATTTTTCGGAAATTTATACCGGGATTTAGAATCCATGAATTGTTCGACTGGTTTATCTTTTTTTGACAGTTACAACCTACATCTCTGAATTAGAAAGTATTCAAGGTGCATTTGCTCTTATTTTTTTTTATTTCTTTTAGATCTTCAAAGATTTCACAAATCAATTCATATTAATGGAAAAGGCTTCTTGATGACCACTTTTATGTATTAAAACTATCCAATAATGTCCAAATTTAAATTACAACATTGGCCTTTAATATCTTCCAGATATTCAACTTAAATTTGTTTGTTTTTTGGTTTAGGGAAATGTTTTTGGTTTAAGTGCAATTTTGAGATTGCTAAATTTGAACCTAGTTATTACAACTCTGACATTTTCTACATTAAAATTCAAAACAACAAACTAGTTCATAATATTAAATGCTTTTGAGAAAGTTTAAACTTCAAATGGACGAGGAAGCAACGGAGCTGGTGCAAGAATGTAACTATTTTCAGTACTTGCAAGTTGACAAAAAATCATATAGAAACCATTAATTGCAACCAAAATATTAAGAACACCACCTGCTTTATTAACAGCAGTGCTTCCAGTAAAAGAGCCAATTGCTAATACTAGAGTAGCAGCAAACACCAAAAAGAACAAACAAAAATCTGGCCATGATGATTTAAAACTACATAACCACATCATAAAACCAAATATAACCCAGGCTACTAAATATAATCCCATAACATCATTGAAATCACCAGTCTCCGTATAACTTGTTCTGATACCCCAAACATCACCAATTATGAAACCATAAGACATCCAAAATCCACCAAAAGCACCTAAAGCAGTTGCAACAAATGTTTCACCTAATAAAAGACACAAAATACCACAAATAGATGTCACACCTCCACCTAATAATAGAGAAGTACCTGCTAAAATACTAACGTTTGAAACACCTCTAGCTTGAACATTAACCATACCAACAACAAAGAAACAAACTGAAAAACCAGCAAGACCTAATGGAACTGGATTACCCATTTTTTTAGTCAGTTGCTGTGTACCATGTTTTGCAAAAGTATCAGAAAAAGCATTTCCTAAGTCTTCAGTTTTGATAGCATGTCCACCAAGATAAAGATAATCACCTTTTTCAGAAGTCCTAATGGTTAATAATTCTGGTTCTGCATTATTATAAGGACTATTTGATGGAAGACTCAATGATGAATTAGAACGATGAAGTATGGTTGGTTTTGTTTCGTCGACAGAGTTTTGTTGATGTGATTGTTCACTACTTGACATTTTCTTCGGAATGATTTATTTAAATAGACACCAAAACAGCAAATAGTAAGGAAACAATCCATTATTTATAAACATTTCAAGAGGAGTGTATAAGCACCACAATGGTCTTGGGTTTATGGGGAAATTCAAAAGTTTTGTAGTTAAGTCTGGCCAATATATTCCATTCCATAGTAATTTTTCCTTTGTGATGATGATTCCGCAAAACTGCGGAAATGTCCCATTACTGTCAAACATGTATATTGTCATTAAAAACTGTCAAGGGTGAGCGGGGTAGAATTACTGTTCATCATTAAAGCTCTAAAGATATAACACAAACCAGAATTTCACTATTTTGTGTTATAGGTGATGGTGGGACACCGAGCGGGCACTAATTAAAGATTTTTTGTATCAACATAGTAATTTACAAAAAACGGCTGACGAACAATTTTATCAGATGAGGCATAGCATTTCTCTGCATACAAATAACCTTCTAAAAACCCGGGTAAAGTGACATCAGATGAATCATGATCATCATTTTTTGTGCGGCTGGCTGAAAATACTTCCATTTACCCCATCTTGATACTTCAATCTGGGGAAAATATTTTGAATTTACTCATATATAAAGATTAAAATATAATTTAAACAAATGCTAGTCATATGTTAATAGATTCTGTTTTTCCTTGCTCTTAGAAAACAATTCTACTTTTTATTAGCCAAAGAGCTCAGAATTATCACATCTTGCCAAAATTCAAATGGAAAGCACAAATACCGATTGGTTTTCTTGTTTAAGAGTATTTTTTACCAGTTTTAAAACCTTTTACTACATATTTCAAAAAACCTTTAAAAAGAAATTTCAAAAAGCTTCTGAACATCTCTAGGATGATTAAAAATTACATTCAAACTTTGAACTCTTATTTTTTGAAGATTCAAAATTTTCAACCTCGTTAAATAAATGTTAAATTTGTTGCCATCATCTCATTTGCAACTATTATCCAATCCTTTCCTGACTTCCAACTTTCCTGAATTATATCAAGAGCTTTTCTTCCAGAGGATGGATTAAAAATTCTAACTAATTTCTCAAATCTATCTTCATAATAATCACGTAATGGTTTTTTAACAGATTCAACGCCTGCAATAAATATACAAACCATAGAGCAAAACTCTTGTGAAGTGCTACCTGTGACATTATTTTTCAATTCATCCATAATTTCTTCACATAATGATTGAATTAATTCTGAATTTCTTTCAACAAAAAGAACACGACGATATAAAATAAGTAAAGCAGTGTAACAAAAAATAGCATTTGTAGAAAATAGTGTATCATCTTTACATTGGTTTTCTTTTCTTTTAAGATCAGTTGAGATCATGATTCCTTTGATTCCTTTTTCAACTTCTAAAGCCATCTGTACTACTTTTGTTGGTAATTCATGTTCTTTCTGAGCATTAGTTGTTGCTTTGATAAGTTGAACAATGGTATCTAATAAAGGTAGCATTCTAATCTCAAATCCAAGTATTGGATCAATAAATATTTTGGTATCCTTGGTTGGTTTTATGTGTATACCCAATAAGGCATTTTCTTGGCTAGAACGTTTCATTGAATAAACAGATATACTTGATTCACTTGAAGTTATAGTAGGGGAAACTAATGGAGCAACAACACCAACAAATCCTAATGCCCTGAATAAAAACATATTAATATCAGAATCGACATTCAGTTTGTTATTTAAAATCATCTGATATATTTTATAAAAAGATAACCCACATTGATCTAATATCTTTTTACCTAAATTAACATTTGTTCTCCAATCATTAGTTTCTGAACCACAGAAAATATCAAAAGCACTCAATAAAATAAGAACAGATAAAATCAAATCTGTGCTTGATTTTTTCTTAATATCTTGTAGAAGTTTTTCAAACGAAGATATACATCTTTCCTTCAGATTTTCAATAATAGTAATTGGTTGTTCAATGTTTAAGACAGCCGCTCTGTGACTCATTCCAAAAGCTAAAACAATGCACATAAGACTATCTTCAGCGACAGCAAGTTTTGGCAAAAGCTTCTGGTAAGGATTATCAGGATAATTATTAGCAGCAACAAATATCTTCGAAGTCTTTTCAAAAAAAAATACAAATATTTCATAAAAGTGCTGATCATTAAGTAAAATATCAGGCAAAAGCTCTAGTGAGCTTGGTATGATAGGTGCTGGATCTTCATCATATGCATCATCTAAACCAAAAATTTTATCAAAAAAGTCAATACTGTTATTCTGTGAAAGTGAAATATCATTTGTCCTAAATAGATCTTCCAGATTATCTATACCCCAATTTGAATCTTTATCTAATGAAGTATCATCGCTATTTTTTTCATCTTTACCTTTACTTACAACTTGTAAGTCACTTACTTCAAGTACCTTAAACTTTGGGGGATTTTTGATAAATTCATCAGCGTATTCAATAAGAGTAGTTTGTTCCATAAAATTAGCAGTTTTCTTAGAAAAGGTAGTATTCACAAAACAGATGGCTTTGGTGGGAATTCTGTTTCCTGGAGTTAAATTTTGGCCCTTCAAATCACTTTCCCACTTCAGATTTAGGGAATAATCACATTGAATACCACGTTTGACACATTGCTGACACATTGGCTTGTGTTCTGAGCATTTAATTTTTAAACTTTTGCAATGTTTGCAACCTAGACGGCTTCTAGTACGCTTTATTCGTAATGCTGGATTTTTAACCATTTGATGATTGTTAGCTTGAAGGTTTTAAGTTGAGAAAAAATCCATTAAAATTATGGAGTGACGTTTTCTACCAGCTTCTTATCTGTGCACTTATTTATTATTTTAGTTTCGCACATCGTTATCACCAGGTAAGATCAACATGTCCGAATCAGGTAAAAATTAGGATTTTTGCTAGATTTGGATTGTGAAAAAACCAATAAGATAACTGGTGATCCATCTCTATACATAAAGGATTCATCTCTATACTTTATATTTAACCACTGGTGAATGCTTTCCGATGTCCTTTTGCGGTGTATAGTTGTTTGTTTAATCACAAATTAATTCTCTGCACTCTCCACCTAAGTAGATCAAAAAAATGTTTGAGGTTTTTTAGAAAAGTCCCAGCAAAATAATGTCTCTTTATGTTTCAAAATTAAGTATTCATCAGGTCAGTTAGACAACTGAGTGAAAAATTAGAATACACCATATTTCACCGGATGTAGTGTCAATTTTCAAATTTACTGATAAGTTAATCATCAAAGGTTAATTTTAATAGTGCTCGAAAATTCTTTACTTTCGATGTGATCATTGGCCATCAAAAGTCTATATCATCAGTTTCTGTACTTCATTCACATAACCAGTATTTATACCAATTTGGAAGCTTCTCATCTTAAAATGGGTTTGTTAGAAGATGAAACCTAATTGGGAATGTTTAGCCTGTATCAAAGAAAATTAATACATACACACAACTACACATAACTGTCTTCTATAAATAGTGATTCTGTACAATATTCTAATACCCATCTATTAGACAAAAATTGGTTGATAATGTTAGGCAAATCTTAAAAGAGACCAGCAGCCAGCTAATTTATTTTTTATTTGGACAATAAATTTATAACTTTCAGTTTATTTCACCTAAATTCAAAGTTATAAATATAATCCTTTTTTACAAAACCTTAATATTTTATATGCACTTTTTTTGCTCTGCATGAAGTGAAAATTAAATCCACTCGGGATCTATTACTCAGTTTATGAGTCAAACTTTCAAAATATCAAAATATCATTCTCTAGTTATTCAAAAATGATAAATTACTTACAGGTACGTTCCTTCAAGAAAACTTCAAAGGATTTACAGATCAGTACAAGTAATGTCGGTATTATGGTGTAACACTTTTTTATTGTTCTAGCTTCTAGACAATTGAGTACTAGAAAATTGAAATAGAAAATTGATAATTTATCTAATATCTAGATTCTACTTAGTAGTAAAATAATTTAAGTACCAGTAACCAGATCAATTTTTTATCATCATAAATTATGATTGCTCCGCAGCGCTGCCTAGAAAAATTGGTTATGAGTAATTATATTTTTTATTTTTTATCTTTCAACTTTACCAAAAGGGAAAAAATAGGAGTTCTTCAGCAAGAAAAGAATCTTTGCATGCGACATTTACCTCAAATTGAGATGCATTCATACATATTTACACATGGTTTTGAGTTCTGAGTTTTATCATTTCTCATAACCGTCATTATTACACTGCATTGATTATCGAAGTGTCAAAATTTGAAAGATAAACAATTATGTCAATTTTCCAAATATATTAATACCATAAGAACTGTTTCTTTTTAACTTGACCTGATGGATCTAATTAGTACATCATCCAATATGAGTGTATTTAGTAACACTGATGAACCGTTAAAGCATATAATCTCACCTGGTTGTAACGAGATTCCAAAAGAAATAGATCAAGATGCTTTAGATCTTGCAGAAGTTGGTTACGTTCAACCTTATACAAGAAAATATAATTTACTTACTGCTATTGGTTTTACTGTTGGTGTTAGTGCTACATGGGAAGCTATTGTTGGTGCTATTGGCAGTGCCCTTCAGTTAGGTGGTCCGGTCTCACTATTGTGGGGTTTCGTGCTCACATCAGTGGGTATGTGTTTTGTTGCAGCCTCACTCGCTGAACTTGCTAGTATTTACCCAACTGCTGGTGGTCAATATCATTGGGCTGCAGTACTTGCTCCAAGAAAATTTAAGATCTTTATTGGTTGGGTTGTTGCTTGGACTTCATTATTAACTGAATGGGTCTGTGTCATCAGTATTGGTTTTGGATTCACTGTCCAAATTCAGGCTTATGTGCAATTTGCCAATCCAAATTATGATTCTAAAAGGTGGCATGTCACTTTGATTTATTGGTTGGTTTTAATAATATTCTTATTAATCAATATTTTTGGTGTTAAACAATTGAAGTATATAAATTATTTTGTTATTACTGTTCATGTTATTGGATATTTTGTTGTTATCATCACTACCACCGCAACTACCGATAATTTCAACACAGCTACTTATGCATTTGGTGGTTTTTCTAACTTAAGTGGGTGGCCTGATGGACTTGCTTGGTGTATTGGTATTTTAACTACAGCATATGGTTTCTTGGGTATTGAAACGCCAGTTCATTATGCTGAAGAAATTCACAATGCCAGAATCAATGTTCCAAGAGCTATTTTTTGGCCTGTCTTTTTGAATGGTATTATCACATTCCCATTCTTAATTTGTATTTGTTTTATCCTTCCTTCTGCAGATGTTATTTTTGCAAGTGCAATTTCGGGAAGTGCACCATCTGTCATTATCTGGTATGAAGCTTTAAAAAGTGTTGGTGGTGCAATATTTTTGAATTCTTTTTGTACTATCATGGGACTTACAGCAGGAACTTTTGCCATGGGGGCAGCAGGTAGAATGACTTATGCTATGTCTAGAGATAAAGCTATTCCTCCATATTTTTCAAAAATTAATGAAAAATACGAAGTTTCTATTGAATCTCAAACCTCAGCTATTGTTTTTCCATTCATTATTGGTTTGATTTACATTTGGAATACTACTGCATTCTATGGTGTTATGTCTGCTCTTACAGTTACCTATTTAATTACTTATTTCATACCAATTTTTTTGGCTTTGATGAATCGTAAAAAAATTAATGGTAAAGGTAAATGGAGTTTAGGTAAATATGGTGGCTTGATTAACATTATTTCTCTTTGTTATTTGGTTTTCCCAATTGTATTTTGTTCGTTCCCAACAATCAGTCCTGTCACTGCTGCTAATATGAACTATGCTGTTGTCATTCTTGGTTTCGGTTGGTTGCTATCAATTATTGCTTGGTTTGCTTATGGTAGTAAACATTATGAAGGTCCTACTGAGGCATTATCTAACCATGCTTTAGAAGTTATCATGTCAGCTAGATCTGAAAATGAGCTTAATGGCATCGATCCAAATGAAGGTATGATTGATGCTATTGTTTCTGGAAAACAAGATTAGTACAGGGTTTTTCAGATCCTGTTTGCTTTATACTTTTCAAAATATGTTTTTAAACTGTTAACGTAAAAAAAAACTTCTAAAATCTTATCTGATAAAATTTCACTAGTTAAATCCTTTCTTGTAGTTTATTATTGGAACAAAAGGAATATCCATTAATTATGGATCTCTTTCATTGAATCTCGATTTCATATTTATATTTAAAAAGAAAAAATGGTCATAAATAACTTCTCATGATTTTCTTAAAATTTTAATGTATTAACAAGTAATCATGTTCATTCTGAAGCTCAATTCAAATTTCAAGAGTTTATAAGTGTATTTATTTTAGGCAGTAAAAATACAGTAACAAAACCCAATTCTTTTAATATTTTACTGTTTGTTAGAATAAATTTAAGATCATAAATTTTGGTAAATCAGTTCTCTTTTTTTAAGATATAATTGATAGAAAATACCGACTTGAACAACTAATTTCTAAATATTATATTAATAATTTTAATTTTTAAATTATTAATTAACATATTGACTAAACAGGCACCTACTACTTTTGAAGATTAACCGTTTGAGTCAGTGGGCAATTCTAATTGTTGAAATTTATAATGGAGAAAAAAAAATTATGTAATCCGGAAAAGTGAAAAGTGAAAAGTGCTCTAGTTCGTAAAATATTAAAGAAAAACAATTATTTTAAAAGCTGCAAGTCCATATATAACAGGCTCATAAACTCACAGATAACAACATTAAAAAAAGATATATTTCAGAAATTATTACTTAATTGGATTGTTTCATATATTATTTAATAAAAACCTATTTCCGCCGTAGTTCCGCCGTGCAGACTAATTTGAAAAAAATTCTAACTAGACCAGAAGTCGATTTTGAATTTTTAAAAAATGATTTATTAACATGTCTTAATTATATTATAAAATATTTAATATTATTAATATAATTATAATATGATATTATTTACGATTGTATTCAAAAAAAATGTGTACTCAAAAAAATATGGTAAGGGGGATGTGTGTGATGTAGACTGTTGGACGTGTTTGTGGTGGATGTGGTGAAGGCGGTTGATGTGTGTGTGGATGTGGTGGAGGAGAGAAGTGGTGGGTGCATGCCAGATGGAGGTGGGTTGTTGTAGTGTAGCATATAGTGATGTAGGAGGTGTTTGATGTGTGTGATGTAGGAGATGTGTTAGAGATAGTCATGTACCAGATATAATAGTAGTGTTTGATGTTGAAGATGCCTGATGTCATATAGCGCTGATGTGTTAGGGGTAGTCATCCACCAGACATATACTACTGTTTGGTGTTGAATATATGTGTGATGTATGATGATAACTAATGTATCTGTTATACGGTACTCAATGGTGTTTGTGATGTGCCATAGTCA
>JANIJP010000041.1:0-44463 GCA_030557985.1 Millerago ficus | reverse complement strand
AAAAGATTAAGAAGTGAAAAATTTTTCATGGACGTATGTGTGCTGTTTCGAGGTTGAAATTGGATGTATTGATTTTTCCAAATGGCCCGAAATTCTTGAGTTTCCGTATACACTTTTCTCTGGAAAAAATCTGGTTTTTTAGGACAAGTGTTAACCATAATATCAACAACAGTTTCCATTATTCACACACAAATTTAGGTATACAAAATCTGTGTGTTCTATTAGTCTAAAGTCTCCGCCTGGTTTGAATCCAGCTTTCATTTTTTTTCTCACTACAGCTAAAGTACAATTATCTTTACTTATTCAACTATACATTAGCTGACTTTAGTAATAAGCTTGATGATGATATAGCATCATTTGTTGCAAATTGGACCACTATACTATCCCAATTGTCTTCAATCTTTTGAGCAATTGTAACATTTTTAGTTCCAAGACACAAATAAGATAAAGATTCATTTACTTCCGTTTCGTCCTCCCAGTTAAACATTTCTTCCCTTTCTTTCTCTGAAAGTTACAAACGTCCAGCCGTTTTACGAAGAGAAAAAATTTTCACTGTGAGTTTTTTGTTTTGTTTTGTCTGATACTTAAGTTCAAGTGTTTCAAAGTCTAACGAAGTCTATGTGATATTTAAACCAACACATACGTTCTGAGTTTCAAGTTGAATTTGTACAGTGACACCCTACATTCATCACTTACAACCAATTCTAATAAGTAAGCTATTCATCTCCTACATCTCTGTTTTCCAGGTTTTTACCAGTCATATTGTATGAGAAACGGTATTATACATTTCCACCGATAAAATCAACTGGTTGGAAAAATCGGGTTTTTTTTCGATGGGGGTATTTAAAAGTTCACCTATTTGTACCATCCGTTTTTTTCATGAGGTTTTCAAACCATTGTCTTTCCAATAATCCCAATTTTATAATTCCTCTGTACAGTGCATAAATTGGACTGGCAAAAAAACAATGGTAAATTCTTACAGCATCACCATTTTTCTATAAAGGCCACCATTGTGATATTACCATCGTTAAAACTATATTAATAGTATTGAAGTATTTATTAAATCACTATTAGTGGATAAATTGTAATGGTAAATGAAAAAATAATGTCATATCCTGAGTCAATAAATTTACTATCAATACAAGTTTGCCAATTATAACTGCCATTTACTAATCAATCACTGCCATTCAATAAGTGTGTCCACATTTATCAACACATTAAACACTCTGAAGTATTTGCCTTAATAACAGCAAATAAGAAATCTATCCTATTTTCAACCTTCAACAAAACCAGTAGGGCTATGGTCAATGAACTCAAGAAAAAGCTAAGTATTGCTTATGTAGCAGAAAACTCTTTTCAAGCAAGTATTTATTATCATAGTATTGTCAAAGCTAAACTGTCTTAAGTCCATCGTATCATATATTCCAGTATTTCTCTTCTATATTTACATTAGTTAATGAAAACCTTTAAGAATTTGTATATTCCATTGTTAAGCAAAACACTCTTGCCTTAAAATCTAATTCTATCTCGTCGAATTTGCGAAATTATTAATTGAAAAAATATAAACGAAGAAAAAACAAACACCAAGCCCTAATTCGAAATCAAACAGGACATATGAACTTAAATCTCTACCAGCTCATCATTAACTAAAACAAATCTTATTAAATTAAGAAGGTGAAAATGACACTAGCAATTGAAAACATCCAACTAATGTTTAATACTGAACCCTGGCCTTCGAAATCAATAGAGAGACTTTCTGTATTTGAACCGTAGGAAGATGAGATAGACACTGTAGTTATTCCTGGTGTTGCAGTCACATTTTCAGTTTCAGTAGGAGAACCAGAGTCATTATTGGAACCAGAACCGTTGTCAGAACCAGAACCATTGTCAGAACCAGAACCATTGTCAGAACCAGAACCATTGTCAGAACCAGAACCATTGCCGGAACCAGAACCATTGTCAGAACCAGAACCATTGTCAGAACCAGAACCGTTGCCGGAACCAGAACCGTTGCCGGAACCAGAACCATTGTCAGAACCAGAACCATTGTCAGAACCAGAACCATTGTCAGAACCATTGTCAGAACCAGAACCGTTGCCGGAACCAGAACCGTTGCCGGAACCAGAACCATTGTCAGAACCATTGTCAGAACCAGAACCATTGTTATCATCATTACTATCACTATTAGTTGGTTGTTGTTGTTGAGTGCTTGTAATTAGAGTGGAATCAGTATTTAAAGAACTTGATGACACTGTTGAAGAAAATGATGAAATACTTGTTGGAATTTCTGAATTGGTTGTATTTTCATTTAGTGTAAAGGTCAAATCAAACACTTGAACTTCTCTCTTCACAAATGAGTTTGATTTAGAAATTGAAACTATAACATTGTGTGTAAATGGAGAAGAACCTGTTCTTTCGGACCATACTTCGACAATCAAATCTTCCTTTTCTAGTGTATTCTGATATTGAATGGAATAGCTGTTAGTTTCAATGTCTACTTTAGATGTGACCTCTTGATTATTGACCTTTGAAACTGCTTTTGTAAAAACAAAGTTGGTGTGGTCATTATTACCAGAAATATCAATACTAGAACCGGTGAGTAACTCTTCTGGGACAGTGATAAGCCAGTGTGGTTGATTTTCTTGGAAATAACCTGTAATATAAGGGGATTCTAATGGTAATGAAGAAGTTGGAATGTTTGAAAAACTATCAGTGGATGAATCTGGAGTAGAGACCTGAGATGAAGTACCAGTAGATAAAACACCAGAAGAGAAATCATCGGTAGGGGAAGCACCAGTATTAGAAGAAGACGCACCAGTAAATGAAGTACCAGTGGAGGAAGCATCGGTTTTAGTAGAAGAAGCACCAGTAGAAGAAGCACCAGCAGATGACGCACCAGCAGAGGAAGTATCGGTGGCTGAAGCACCAGTGGAGGAAGCACCAGTGTTAGTAGAAGAAGCACCAGCAGATGAAACACCAGTAGAGGAAGCACCAGTGGAGGAAGCATCGGTGGATGAAGCACCAGTGGAGGAAGCACCAGTGTTAGTAGAAGAAGCACCAGCAGATGAAACACCAGTAGAGGAAGCACCAGTGGAGGAAGCATCGGTGGCTGAAGCACCAGTGTTAGTAGAAGAAGCACCAGCAGATGAAACACCAGTAGAGGAAGCACCAGTAGATGAAGCATCGGTGGCTGAAGCACCAGTAGATGAAGCACCAGTGTTAGTAGAAGAAGCACCAGCAGATGAAACACCAGTAGAGGAAGCACCAGTGGAGGAAGCATCGGTGGCTGAAGCACCAGTGTTAGTAGAAGAAGCACCAGCAGATGAAACACCAGTAGAGGAAGCACCAGTAGATGAAGCATCGGTGGCTGAAGCACCAGTAGATGAAGCACCAGTGTTAGTAGAAGAAGCACCAGCAGATGAAACACCAGTAGAGGAAGCACCAGTGGAGGAAGCATCGGTGGCTGAAGCACCAGTGTTAGTAGAAGAAGCACCAGCAGATGAAACACCAGTAGAGGAAGCACCAGTAGATGAAGCATCGGTGGCTGAAGCACCAGTAGATGAAGCACCAGTGTTAGTAGAAGAAGCACCAGCAGATGAAACACCAGTAGAGGAAGCACCAGTGGAGGAAGCATCGGTGGCTGAAGCACCAGTGGAGGAAGCACCAGTATTAGCAGTTGAACTGGTAGAAGTGACAATGGATGATGAAGCTTCATTCAATTGACATTGCTCGGATTCTTTGTAGTTTTCCATATTCAAACAGTTAAAGTCTAATTGAGAGGAATAAATAGGACAATTTAACAAACGGTTGAATGGACAGTTAGAAGTTTCAATAATTCCATTGATAGAAGAACCACCAGCATAGAACATATAGTACTTATCATCATCTGTTGATTCATCATAAGTAATAAATTTGAAACTAACAAAATCATAGTTGCATGAGGTTCTTAAAGCTGCGGTAAAATCAAATAAAGGTAATGTAATTTTGTAACTAATTGAAAAAGAACCATCTTCTAAGTTAACTAAACCAGAAGCATCTGAAACTCTTAATCCACTGCTGATAACTTCAAAGTCTTTAGCATTAAGGGCTTCATCAAATCTTAAAACCCAGTTTAAAGTAAATTCACGGTAATGGATTGGAATCAAATCTTTAAATTTGGTAACCGCCTTAGCTGTCATTTCATAGGATGTAGAAAATGTATGGCCATCCATAACACCAGCTGAAGATTCGGCAGCACATAAACCAGAAACTGCACTTGTTGGAGTAATATCATCGGTAACAGTAACTATGTCAGTGACAGCAGTGATTTGAATATCCAAGGAAGATGATGAATCAACATCAGTAACAGTAAAAGAAATACCAGTTTGAACAGATGAAACACCAGTATCAGTAGATGAGGCAACAGCGGATGAACTAAAACCGGTTTCAACAGATGAAGTACTAGTGTATGAGTCACCAGAATTAGTGGATGGAGCTCCATTATTGGCAGATGAAGCACCATTATTGGCAGATGAAGCGTCAACGGATGAAGCGCCAGTATTGGCAGATGAAGCGTCAACGGATGAAGCGCCAGTATTGGCAGTTGATGTATCAGTATTAGCAGTTGAACTGGTAGAAGTGACAATGGATGATGAAGCTTCATTCAATTGACATTGCTCGGATTCTTTGTAGTTTTCCATATTCAAACAGTTAAAGTCTAATTGAGAGGAATAAATAGGACAATTTAACAAACGGTTGAATGGACAGTTAGAAGTTTCAATAATTCCATTGATAGAAGAACCACCAGCATAGAACATATAGTACTTATCATCATCTGTTGATTCATCATAAGTAATAAATTTGAAACTAACAAAATCATAGTTGCATGAGGTTCTTAAAGCTGCGGTAAAATCAAATAAAGGTAATGTAATTTTGTAACTAATTGAAAAAGAACCATCTTCTAAGTTAACTAAACCAGAAGCATCTGAAACTCTTAATCCACTGCTGATAACTTCAAAGTCTTTAGCATTAAGGGCTTCGTCAAATCTTAAAACCCAGTTTAAAGTAAATTCACGGTAATGGATTGGTATCAAATCTTTAAATTTGGTAACCGCCTTAGCTGTCATTTCATAGGATGTAGAAAACTCACGACCATCCATAACTCCAGTTGAAGATGCTGCAGCACATAAACCAGAAGCTGCGCTTGTTGGAGCAATATCATCAGAAACAGTTACAATATCAGTAACAATAGATGTTTGGATATCCAAAGAGGATGAAGAATCAAGATCAGAAGAGGTAGTAGAATCAAAATTAGTAACAGAAGAATCAGAAACATCAATAGAATTAGAGCTTTCTGGATAATCAAAAGTGAAAACTTTTTCTTGAAGACATTGATCATCATCGTTGTATAACTGTATATTTAAACAGTTAAAGGCCAATTGGGCTGATTCAAGTGGGCAATTGAGCAAACGATTAATTGGGCAATTGGCTGTTTCAATGATACCATTTACTGCTGCACCACCAGCATAGAACATGTAGTATTTTTCATCATCAGTAGATTCATCATAAGTAATAAATTTAAAACTAACAAAATCGTAATTGCATGAAGTTCTTGTTGCAACATCATAACTGAGTAAGGGTATTAAAATTTTATATGAAGCAACAAATGAACCATCTTCTAAATTGACAGTAGCAGTAACATCGTCAACTCGAACTCCTGATTTGATAACAATAAAATCATTTGCATTGAGAGGTTTATCAAATTTTAAATACCAATTTAAAGTAAATTCTTTATAATGGATTGGAATTGCATCTGGATATTTAGTAACAGCTTTTTCTGTCATGTCATATGCAACCGAATATTTAAGTTCGTCAATTTTTCCCACCGAAGAAGATTCTGCACAAACATTACTAATAGTAGTAGATACTTGGACTAAATTTGGATCATTAGTGGTTGAAATCCCAATTGTGACTTGTTCAGTTTCAATAGCAGAAGACGATGATAAAGAAGAAGTCAAGACTGTAGTTACTTCCTGAGCTGAGATAAGTTGGGCCTTAAATATCCATAAAATAAATGGAATAAAAATTTTTGTAAATTTCATATTTATAAAAATATTTATTCAGTTTATTTGTGTATAATAAATAATAAGTAAAAACAAAAGTAGGTTTTAAAAATGTCGAGAAACCTATATAAATATATATAAAACAAATCAATTGTAAAAATAAGACCATAAAATGTAAATTTGCTCAAGTAACAGCTTATGTACATTCTTAAATGACAACATTTGACGTATATATGTGAAGGCTCAAAATTTCCTGGCTCGCTTCAACAAACGTGCATAATAAAATTTGTATCTAGACTATATAGTTAAATAATAATGAGGTTTCGAACTAGAATGATTTACTAGTGCATTTCTATAAACTAATATTGTATATACTGAAAAATAAATTAATTTAGTTGAAAAGGTACCAGCATAAGTTTGAAAAAAATCATCTAAATAAAAACAAGCTTTTAAAACTTTTTGGACTGATGGCATTATTCTTCTAATGAAAAATCTTACAATAAATAAAACTTTAACCCTAATTGAATCTACTTTAAAACCATTAAACTATTTAATTCTGAAATAATATCAAAAGGTATCTGGAGTTTAAACACATCAACAATAATTAATGGTTCACTTCATGAGGGCAGAATATTGCAGGGCATCATCGGATGCACCAGTTCTGTATAAAAATTAATTGTCATTAACTGTCTTACCTGCATCAATTACCAGCTTTTGTTTTAGTAACTGGCAACTGCAGAAATCGTTATATAGACAACTCATTTGAGCCTAACTTAACATTTTATAAAATTAATCTAAACAAGCAAATCATTCTTTTTTTTAAAAGTTAATCTGTTTTCATGGGTTTTAATTGTATTGTGTTTAGTCGATTCAGCTATGTTTTATCCATGGTACTATAATGATCATTATCATTTATCTTCCATTTGTCTCATCTTGTTTCATTTCCTTTTTGTATAGAAACAGTTTTGCATGTTCATTGTTTTCAGGTCACATAAATTAGGGGCCACATATAGTGTGCACTGTGTATACCGGACGGTGTGTGTACAAAACCACATGCATACACGATCGATTCAAGACTCTAAATTTGCAGAAAGTAGTACCTGCATAAAGGTACACACAATGGGCATTAATGTGTGTGTACAATACAAATTTTTGTTAAGTACATGTTTTAAAGGCACACCATGCATAGTACCTTATGACTTTGGCTCTCAAGACTAAGAGTGTTTTTTTTGAAATATTCCATATATTATCACTATAAAACAGTTTCTTATCTTAGAGAGTTGATCACCAGATCTTAAATCCAGAAATTAATATAAAAACAATTATTTCTGCTTGTAATTTAAAATTAATTTCAAACATTTACATTTTACAACAATGATGATGCAAAATTACATTGAGTAATGATAATTATTAATTAAACCAACAATAACGGTTGTACACAGTGTATATAATATTCATGTCTCATGTTCATGTAATGTAATATGCACATATCATCAGATCTAAATATTTCTACAGTCTTCTCGAACTTTATGATCAAAATTCTGTATATATGAACAAAATTAATATTCAGCCTAACTTTTTCTAGTTAGATAATGCAACCCATGTGGGAGTACCTGTTCTTTTGAGGCAAGTTTTGTGATTAATACTTCATGTAATTTTCATGGCTTACAAAATTTGGGTGGAAAATTGATTTTTTGTTTGATAAGTGGTACGATGGTTTTCATGCAGCATCCCACCAAAAACATCATGCAGGTACCTTTCTCGGTTATATAGTATAACGGTTAATTATTTTCTCAATGCATCTGTAACTTCTACGAATCAATATCCAACATTTGTATCTCTGTATGAAATTTATAGTTAAGTATTATCAATCAACAAAAAATGAATAATATTTAAAAGGTAAAAGTGAATTGAAAAATTCTATAATTTAGTAACCAAATTACTATAACCATCAGGTTCCATTTATATTATTGATAAATTAGAACCATGGTAACTTTTTGAAGTAAAACTTACAACTTCTACATTAAAAATAAATTAATGTTTTTCAACAAGATACCTTTACGAGAAAATATTTTTTTAAAGATATTTTGATACGCGTATAAATATGCTGAACTAGTGCCTTTTTTACATTAAAAAAATATTTGATGTTTATATACATTTTAACTGGTTTAAATCTATAAATTTTCTTCCTTCATAATAATTTTAAATTTTTAAAAATGACAATCTTTCAGAAAAATTCATTTTTTCATTTAATAATTAGGTTATAAATTTATTATATTGTTACATGTAATTATTTTAAATAATTTTAAAGTAATATCACTAAACCAAAACTATTTTATTAAATTTACCTCTCAAAATTGCTGATCAAAACCTTATTAGTTTCAAAGTAAAAAAATTTAAATTTTTAAATAACAGGATACATCTCTTCAGTTTTTCTCTGTAGGATATAATTCTGGTTGTGATGTGTTTTTCAATCAATTCAACTTTTTTTAAAAAGTTAAAAGGTATTGAGTTTATAGTATTATTAACTATAGTAAATTTTTATTAAAGTGCATTTTGATAACAAGTTAGACCTTAGAATAATTTTTTCTGCATTTCAACAGTGTACTTAGAAAAGTGGGAGTTAAAACAAATAATAAATTGATTATTTGAGAACAAAGAAATAAAATTATAAGACATCAGTACTGTCCGTAATTCCCTTGTAAATAGCCTTTCTCAAAACTGAATGTGTAGATGTATCACTTAAAGTTTTTGCAGTATAACATACATGCAACAGTTGACTAAATATGTGAAGCTATAAAGCCTGGTGTGTTTCAAAAAGTAAGCATGTGCATATTATATATTATTATATATTCCATTCGATTCGTATTCAATTCGTATTTATACAATGAGTTAGAAGTACTTCAAGAAAATTTTAGATCAATAAAACTCATAGTAACTGTACTCGAGCTTTTCTGAACTGGAATTTAATTAAACTAATTATTAAATGAAATTTTTCCTAGTCTAGTCAATAGTTGATAACCTGTAAATAATTTATTACACATAATACTTATGTAAAAATGTTTTTCATTGAATGAATTGTGAATGAATTAGTATAAGAATAGAACCTTTAAACCATACTCTTGTTTATTTGGTTTTTTGTGTTTCAATTTTCAATTGTATTGTGTTGTTGTTAATATATTCCAAAAAAAAAAATGGAATCAAAATAAACAACTTTATTAATCAATAAACATCGAATAATTAATTAATTAAAATTAAAATTTATTTCATATATTTTATTGACGTTGTATAGACAGGTTGAATTTATGAATTACATGATCCAGCAGTGTTGTAACTAATTTTTAAATCTTAAGGTACACTAGAAAAAAGTTGTACTTCAACATATAATAATTTATATTTAGATGAAGTGCATTACATGAGCTACTTATAAATTATAACTAATTACGCAATATATAATTACAATTATCAATTTATCAATATTGATATCTGATCAACGACGTAGACGTCAATATAATTATTGGTAGATGTACTACCAATTACTATAATATTGTTCAATGTTTCATTAAATATAATTAATTATATATATATATATATATAATTAATATATATATTAATAATATTTATAAATCTAATAATTTATAAATAATTTAAGATTTTTAATTTGTGAGATTTGAAGTTTTAGTTGAAATAATTGTCCGGCGGAAAATTTTTTGCCCAATACAAATATTTAAAATTTTTACGTCAAATATTTGAATTTTCATTATATTATAAATTAATTAATATTATTTCTTAATATATATAAATTTCAAATAAAACTCTTAAAAACAATTAAGTTTAATACTATTAATTGTCTATATTTTAATTTACTTTATGTGTAACTTCTAATTAATTTTCATTAAAAATTCTTTTATCTCCATGAATTTGACGAATTTTAAGATTTTGAAAATTACAAGATTTCCTGATGATATAGGATAGAAATATAATCATCTTTAGGATTTGAATCCCATTCTGAGGATAAATTATATTTTAACTATATTATAAGTGAAAAATTTCAAGCGTAAATAAAATGTACTAAACAATATTAGTACTAAACAATATTATTGAATAAAACATTACAAAAAAATAATAATAAATAACAAAAACTGTCTATTAAAACAGAAACACAACTATAAACCAAATAATACCACTCATTAAACATGCCAAATATATATCATTTAAATTTTTCTTATATCATCATTTGTTGAAGTACCTAAGGGAAATTCAATAACTGAAATATTACCAGAAAGAATATTAACTGGAGGTATTCCTCTATTTTCAAGTAAAGCAGGCTTTAAATAACCACCCATGAAAATTACTTTTGAGCTACTTCCAACACCTGTAAACCCAAGACAACCACCAGCAAGATCAACACCAATGTCTAAAAATTGTAAATTATGATATAATCTTATTAAAACCCAAGTTCTTGTAACTAAATTTAAACAAAATAATCTATCATATAAAGCTTTTTCAGAATTTTCAGAAGTTTTAAATAATAAATCAGAAACATCTGGCAATTCATCATCATCTGTAGTTTGATCTAAATAATTTGCAGGAAAGGTACCTAAGAATAAAACAAAATATCTATCCAATATTAAAGATTGATGACCAACGTTCTTTAATTGACATTTAAAAGCATCTTCTTTAAAGTAAACTTTTCCATCTTTTTCTTCATAATTTAAAAAATTAGTTTCAACATTTTGCCAGACTTCTTCATCTAAATCAAACCACCAAGTATCACCAATTATATCACCATGATTAGTACCACCATGAATGATTAACATTTTATTTAATTTTCTATCATCTGCAAAAGTTTGAGAACTTGTTGAATCAGGAGAAGAAGGTCTTGCAATACCAACTTTATGTAAATTTTCAACTTCCTTTTTTGGTTGATTTTTACCAAAAGTAAATTCAGAATCAATAAATTCAGCAACATGAAAAGCTCTTCCTGGAGGAAAAATAATATCTGAATTTAAACTATTATTAATTGGGGTTGCTAATAAGGTTTCACCAAATTCTAAATAATCATGTTTACCTTTAAAAGTTGTTGAAAATTCAACTTTCCATAAATCAGCAATTGTTTCAAATTCACCTTGTTCATTTTTCTTATAACCACCCATAATGAAGACAGTTGCAGGAATTGTATCATCAGAATCATATAAACATTTATGAATATTTAAAGATGTACTTGAATGACCAAATCTAGGAACGGTAACAGGAGATTTTGTTAAAATTGTTGGATGTGCAATTAATTCAAATTTTTTAAATTTTAAAGTAGAAGTATCCAAAATATAACCTGAATTATTAAGTTCAACAGTTCTATCAACAATAAATTTATTTTCATCAAGTTTAGAAATTTTATCAATAAATTGGAAACCACCATAGTAAAAAATGTGTCTTTTTGTAATTTCAGAAGCTGACATGCAAAATAAAGGAGGAGGAATATCTCCACTAACTTCAACTTTAACGATATTGTTTGATTCTGTGCTAATTGTATAAAGATTTGAATTTGGGATTAAAGCTGGATGATTTAAAATATCATTTTCTAAAGGGAATGGTAAATCTTTGCAATTAATGGTGATGTGGTCATAAGCCACTTTATGAGCATCATGTTCACGAGAAAACATATTACCACCACCAAGGACGTATACAAAACCATTTAATGAACATGCGGTGTGATGAACAAAAGAGGGCACACATTCTTTACCAATTGATTTTGGAGTATGGAAATAATTAATAAAACCATCATATTTATCTTCATCTTGTAAATGCTCAGCATCTCTAAAATAACCCTTTGGGAATGCATCTTTCTTAAATTCAGGATACCAGACCTTGTGAGTTTCATGATATTGATCAATAGTTGTTATGTTGTCATGAGATTTTTTTGTAACATAACTCCTGGTATCGTCGTGTGGTTTGACCAGGTCCCCCTCTTGTTCATGGAAACGGTCTTCATAGTAGTGGTTCAACTGCTGCTGAAGGGCAGGAAGTGGGGCAGACGCGTGGGACTCAGAGGAGTACTGGATAAAGTCCAGAAGAGGCTTATGAGAGGCCATTTGTGGGTACTGATTGTTTGGTTCAGGTCTAATAAAAGAGTGGATTTAGCAATTTTTTTTCCTTCCTGGGCGTGGCCCTACGAGCCGTTATATCGGATAACAGCACCGGAGTTTGGAATTTGACCAACCGATGCCCAGGGGTACAGGCTAATATTTTAACGGTTTAAAGCTTGTATTGGTAAGTTTATAATAAATAAAGAATAAATAGATAAATAGGAATAAATAAATAAATAAATAAATAAGGATTACTTACGGTACCATAATCTGGTAACGCGTGTTGTGTTCATCTTCTTCTGCAACCGGAAAACACCGTACATCAATGCTTCTGATGTTGGTGGACAACCTGGCACATAGACATCAACAGGCACAATCCGGTCACAGCCTCTCACGACAGAGTATGAGTAATGGTAATAACCACCTCCGTTGGCACATGAACCCATAGAAATCACCCATTTAGGCTCTGCCATTTGGTCGTAGACTTGTCTTAAAGCTGGTGCCATCTTGTTTGTTAATGTCCCTGCAACAATCATGATATCTGACTGTCTAGGTGATGCTCTGAAAATAATACCCAACCTATCTTGATCATATCTCGGAGCTGAGACATGCATCATTTCAACAGCACAACATGCTAACCCAAATGTAACTGGCCAAAATGATGATTTTCTTGCCCAATTGACAATGTTATCCAATGTTGTTGTAACATACTCCATAGAATTTGCAGGTTTTGTTTCAACACTTCCAAGTGGGAAATTTGTAGCCAATTTTTGAGGAGTAATATCCCTCTGAGTTACAATCCCTCTCCTTAACAATGGCTTTAAACTGTGCTTTAACATTTTTGCTTTCAAATTTCTTTTGTTTGGTTATATCCCTTAAAATGAGGAGAATTGAATTTTGATTTTTTTTTGAACTTTTTCACTAGAGATCCAAACTACACTATCAATTTTGACAGATTTCGTGTCATAAAACAACTAAACAATATTAAATATACAAGAGTAAGTCTCTAAAGTGAATGGGTGGGCGGAACTGGAATGGATTAACATTGACATTGGGAGTCATCTTGGTTATTATCTGTAGTGATATCAATTTCTGTTGATTGGTTAGTATATGAAAAAGGCAAAAAAAAAAGTATAGACTTACTCTCTGGTTTATCTTCTTTGGTTTCTTCATAATCTGGTAAAGTTTTGGCAATCTTCTTAAAAAGATTTTTAACATTGTATCCAAGTTTAGTACTGGTTTCAATAAATATTTGACATCCTAATTCTTTTGATCTTTTTTCTCCATCTTCGATCGACACTTGTCTTTGATCAACTAAATCATTTTTATTACCAACTAAACATATAACAACATTTTCACCTCTTTCACCTTTAACATCTTCAATCCATTTGTTAACTAAATCAAATGATTTTTTGGATGTGATATCATAAACCACCACGGCAACATGAGAATCTCTGATATAAGAAGGTATTAGTGATCTGAATCTTTCTTGACCAGCAGTATCCCATAATTGTAGTCTAATGGTTTTATCATCTAGATACATTGTTTTTGAAAGGAAATCAATACCAATAGTAGCCTATTTTTTAAATTGTTAGCAAGGATTTAAACGCAATCTTTGTTCGTTGAAACTTACCGCATAGTTATCGTCAAAGGTATCATACATGAATCTTGTTATTAAAGAGGTCTTACCAACACTTTGTTCACCCAAGAAGACGATCTTATACTTGGATAAAGTGCTGTTTGCTTTGCTCATTGTGTGTTAAGTGGAACTTGTGATATGTTTCTGGCCAGTTTTTTGTTTTTTGTTTTTTGTTTTTTGTTTTTTTTTTTTTTTTTTTGGATTTGTGGTTTTTTTTTTTCTTTTTTGAAACTTAGCCTCTAGTAGAGTCTACAATGTGAAATAAACAGAAGAAAAATATATTAGTTGATTAAGTATTTGGATCGATTTAGATCAGTTTAAACGATAGATTATTGTTAGCTTCCTTGACTTGGATGAAAAAAGTTGAATTATTTTGTAGTTTCATCAACTGGTTCATTTGCAACAAGAGTGACAGCAGGATCGACATTAGTTTGAGCATTTTCACTTATTGGTTCTTCTTGTTGCTTTTCTTCAACTTCTGGAGGAATTGATTCTTCTGGATCAGGATTTGGAGATGGTTGAGTTAATAAACCTAAGAATGATTTGTGTAATTCATAACCTGAAGTAGAATTTATTTGCCATAATAATTTTGGATCATTTGAAGTAATTGGTTTAACAACTTCAACACCAAAGATAACTGCAGAAATTGCAAATAAAAGGAATAAGAATAAACCAAATGCAATGACGGCTTTTGAAGAATGACAAGCAGTTGAATCAATACCATAAGTATTACCAAGATAAGTAACTCTGTAATTACAATTTGCACCACCAAAATCACTTGCCCAAACGATAAAACCAATAAACCAGAATAAAGTGATTAAACATTCAAGAACTAATAAAACACCATTTATTAAAACGCCAGGTTTGACATATATTAAAGTGAAAACAACAATGAAATAAACTAAAGTGAACACGTCAACAAACATTAAGAAACTTGCACTACCACCTGTAGCATATTTATCTAAAACATTTGCTATCAAACCTAAATTGATGATTGTAAAACTGATTTGTAAACCACGAATGATCCAAGCTAAAGTTGGACTTGTAAATTGTCTGGTTGTAATTGCCATTATTGAATTGATATAATGAAGGGAAATAGTAAGGGTGAAAAGAAGGGCGAATTTGCTGAATTAAATAGTTTAGAGCTGATCATGGCTACGTCGTAAAATTATTAATTAGAGGTACTGGAAAATGCAAGTTAGAGCCAATGACCTTGATGATGTCGATTGTCTTAGAAGATCTAGAGTGTGATCTCGCGAATCTAATTAAAGTTTTAGTTGCTATATAGGACCGTACCACCACCACCACTATACAATTAGTAGCAAGGCAGTGCTGGTCATTAGGTGGAGGATTCAAAGGCTTTGTACCAAAGATTGAAGTCCTTTGTTGATTGTCATTGTGCTTTGTAACATGTGAAGGGATGTGCTATAATTTTAGTTTAAAACTTAAAAATAAGACAAGATTTTTAGTTTTGCTTGTATTGCGTATTTTGCATGAATTTAACTGCACGTTTTTTTAAATTAAGAAAATTTGATTTGATATTGAATATGGCAGGTGGATAGAGATGAACATGTATAAAATGTGTCAATATCTTTGTCTTTGTTTTGTGTTGATTCAATTGACACATTCGAAAGACCCCCAGAAAGTGCGAACGTGAGGCTGCTAAGAGACACTTTGGCACCGGACCGGGGCTGGAACGAGAACAAGTGGGCATATAATTGGGTGAATAGAAATTATTTAAATATTTGTATACACAGCCTGTGGTCAGCATTGTGAGGCTTCCCCTGTGCAACTTC
This sequence comes from Millerago ficus, assembly GCA_030557985.1. Lineage (NCBI taxonomy): Eukaryota > Fungi > Ascomycota > Saccharomycetes > Phaffomycetales > Phaffomycetaceae > Millerago > Millerago ficus. Next base: position 28,901 of record JANIJP010000041.1, on the reverse strand, counting down.
TCACACGGCACAACATGAGTGAACAATTAAACGGGCCAAATTCTGTAGCGTTATGTGATGATTTGCGATGTTTTTTTACGAGTAAGAATTTATTTGAGGTTGTATGGAAGATTTTCGGTATACCCAAAAAAATTCAAAATTCAAAAAATTCGCGGTCGATGACATAAGCTCTTTAGCACGTTCTCGAAAATTTCTGTTTACAGTGGTTTCTGCCCGGTCCGGAAATCTTTTTGCGAGAATTTCGAAAATTCCCAAATCTGGTTGCTCTTCGTCCTAATTAGGCCGTTTTCGCGAATCTTCATCTATCATTTCGTCGAATTGTTTATCATCGGTTGCATAGGGAAATTCTCATTGCTGAAAAAGAAATTGAGAAAAACAAAATTTTAGGACCAAATTTCTTCTATATTCCCTTCATCAACAACCGTCAATAAATGAAATTCTCCACATTGCTCTCTGTTGGTGCCTTGACTGCCGTCTCTGTCCAAGCTCAGGAACAAGTCGTTGAAGGTGTCTCAACCACCACCACTTCTACTCATGAATATGGTAGATTCAACAAAACTCCTAGAACTGATGCCACTACTACTACTGGTACTCATTCTTACGGTAGATTCAACAAAACTTCTAGAACTGATGCTACCACCACTACTGGTACTCATTCTTATGGTAGATTTAACAAAACCAAGAGAACTGATGCCACTACTACTACTGGTACTCATTCTTATGGTAGATTCAACAAAACTTCTAGAACTGATGCTACCACCACCACTGGTACTCATTCATATGGTAGATTCAACAAAACTTCAAAAACTGATGCTACTACTACCACTGGTACCCACTCTTACGGTAGATTCAACAAAACTAATGCTAACAAAGATGCTTCATCAAACGGTGCTAACGGTGTTGCCATTGGTGTCGGTTCAGTTTTATTAGCTGGTTTATCTTTATTATTATAAGTGTCTTTTTTTATTTACCAAAAGGGACCTTCAATTCTATGGTCGTTTTGTTCTTTTACATTCATAAGCAGTTCTGAGTTTTATTTCTTTTAATACCTACAAACTTTTTTTTAAAAATAATCAAAGGATAGAGTTATTACGTTTTATATGTTAAACTTGTAGTTTTATTTTTTAAACAAATCATCATCATCTAATTCCTTAGCTGCAATTTTACTTGATGGTTGAATTGAGCCAATTCTGTCAAGTAAACTAGGTTTATCTTCATCAGATGGTCCACCAAGTCTATCAAGTAAAGATTTCTCTTCATCTTGAATCAATTCATCTTTATTTTCCTCTGCTTTAGTTGGGAATAAATCTATTTCATCATTATTTCTTCTTCTTCTAGCAATTGTCTCTCTTTCACGATAATCATCAGCTCCATTACTTCTTCTTCTTCTTCTATGTGATTCTTCTTTTGGATTAAACAAGTAATATCTTGAATATTGAGCTGCATTTTTAACTTTTTTATCTTCAGAATTACTTATTCTTGCTTTGAAAGCAATATCTTTTTTGGTTTCAATAATTGGATGAATTAATCTTTCAATTTTTTCATCTTTAATCTCTTCATCTAATGATAATTTAACAAGTGTTGAGCTAGCATCTTCATTATTTTCAAAAACAACATTTACTGATAAGTTAGTATTAAATAACAGATTAAAAAAAATTAAATATTAACTTACAAGAAGAATCATTTATCCACTCAATTTTAAACTCTTCTTCTGTGTATTTCTTGATGTAATTTTTGATATCATTTGTTGATAAATCATCGACACCAAAAAGCCATATAGAATTAGGTCTTATTATCACTTCAGTGGTCTATAAGATAAATGTTAGAACTAGTACTCAAGAAGAAATATCAAACAACTTACATCAATATCCATAGTAACTAATTCACTCATCTTGTATGTTTAATTTTTATTGTTGTGAATGGTTAACTTCGGTTGTGATTTTTTTTAATTTTTTGTTTTTCAAAACTTTGAATGTATGGAGATCTGGAAATGTACAAAGTATACTGCATTAAAATTACAAAGTTATACTTTAATAAATATATGTAATAAATAGGTTTAAATAATATAAGTAAATAAATAAATAATAAATAAATAGTTTTTGTTAAAAAAATACTTGAGAGAAACAATTACTTACCGAAAAATCTACCATTATCAATTCCACTATTATGTTCAGCAAGACCCCAAATTCTATCCATTTTAATTCCTCCAATACCATCTTTAATATCAAACAAATCTTGATTAACTTTCCATGTTGCCTTTGCTGGAGATTTAGGACCATCAACTAATTTAAGATCTTTAACTTTAATTAAAGTATTATAATATCTTCTACCTGTAAAAGATATTTTTTCTGCAACTAAAGTTTCATCATCAATTAAATTCTCTAAAGTTTGAGTTTTATTAGAATCATAAAGTCTCCAAATCCTAGCAACATGATGTTGAGTAATTAAATGTGCTAATGGTAAAGGAATAATTGATAATGTAGTTACCAAATACACCAAAGATTCTGAAAACAATGGAGTTGAAAGCATTAGTTGAGAGACATAAACACCAATAAAACCAAATCCCATACATGTTCTTTTCAATAAAGAAACAAATTTATGTGTTGGAGATGTATATAAAGGATCATATCCCACTCTGAAATGTGGTTCCAAATTAGTGGAACCAATGCTAAAAGGTTTGCTAATCTTCACAACAGATTGTCTCAAAATACCACCAGAATGGAAATTTCTTGCAAAAAGAAGCATTTTTTAATTAAAAATTGTGTCAAAATGAATTAATTTAATTTGAATTTAAAATTTATAAGTTTAAAGTGGGTTAAAAAAATCCTGTTGGCCCGGTGATTTTTGTTTATTTTGATTGTGTGTTTCGCAATTACCCCGAAACGGGAAACTTCCGTTTTAGGTTAATTGATTTTTGTTTTTTTAATTTTTTTTTTGTTGAACGCAAGAAAAAAAAAGTTTGAATTAATTGTTTCTTTTTAGCCTTCAACACTGATAATCTGATCACTGATTGACACTCTTTTTTTTTGATAACTTTGGAATCGGATAGAACAGAAAGATGGATTCAGACTCTACAAACAAATACGTTCCAGATCATCGTCGTACCAACTTTAAAAACAAAGGTAGATTCAACGCTGATGAATTACGTCGTCGTCGTGAAAATCAAACCGTTGAATTGAGAAAGGCTAAAAGAGATGAAACTTTAGCTAAAAGAAGAAACTTCAACACTGAACTTGCTGATTCTGATGATGAAGATGATTCTAAAAAAGATGATGAATCTTCTTTTTTACGTGAATTACAACAAGAATTACCAAAAATGATGGAAAAAATTCAATCAACTGATTTTGATTCACAATTAGATGCAACTATTAAATTTAGACAAATCTTATCTAGAGAAAAGAACCCACCTATTGATTTAGTTATTAGTTCCGGTGTTGTTCCAACTTTAGTTAATTTAATGAACCATCAAAATGAAATGTTACAATTAGAAGCTGCTTGGGCTTTAACAAACATTGCTTCTGGTAACTCTGAACAAACTGAATTTGTTATTCAAGCCGGTGCAGTCCCATCTTTTGTTAACTTGTTATACTCTCCATCTTTAGAAGTTAGAGAACAAGCTATTTGGGCTTTAGGTAACGTTGCCGGTGATTCTTCAAAATACAGAGATTACGTCTTAGAATGTAATGCTATGGCTCCAGTTTTATCTTTATTTGATACATCAAAAATGACCTTAGTTAGAACTGCTACTTGGGCTTTATCAAACTTATGTAGAGGTAAAAACCCTCAACCAGATTGGAAAGTTGTTAGTCAAGCTTTACCAACTTTAGCTAAATTAATCTATTCTGTTGATGCTGAAACTTTAGTTGATGCTTGTTGGGCTATTTCATATTTATCTGATGGTCCATTCGAAGCCATTCAAGCTGTTGTTGATAATAGAATTCCAAAAAGATTAGTTGAATTATTAGGTCATCAATCAACTTTAGTTCAAACTCCTGCATTAAGAGCTATTGGTAATATTGTTACTGGTAATGATTTACAAACTCAAATTGTTATTAATGCTGGTCTATTACCTGCTTTATTACCATTATTATCTTCTTCAAAGGATTCAATTAGAAAAGAAGCTTCTTGGACTATTTCAAATATTACTGCTGGTAACCCAGATCAAATACAAGCTGTTATTGAAGCTAATTTAATCCCACCAGTTATAAGATTATTAGAAAATGGTGATTACAAAACTAAGAAAGAAGCTTGTTGGGCTATTTCAAACGCTTCATCTGGTGGTTTAACAAGACCAGATATCATTAGATATTTAGTTACTCAAGGTTGTATTAAACCATTATGTGATTTATTAGCTGTCGCCGATAACAAAATCATTGAAGTTACATTAGATGCATTAGAAAATATCTTGAAGATGGGTGAAGTTGACAGAGAAGCTAGAGGTTTACCAGAAAATGAAAATGCTATCTTTATTGAAGAATGTGGTGGTATGGAAAAAATCTTTGAATGTCAAAATAATGAAAACTCAAAGATTTATGAAAAAGCCTTTGGTATTGTTGACAAATATTTCGCTCCAGAAGAAGAATTAGATGACACTGGATTAGCTCCACAACAAGATGGTAACCAATTTACTTTCAATACTGGTAACCAAAATGAATTCAACTTTTAAATACCCTAAGTCATCTATGTGCTTTTTTTTTAGGAGATTACCAACCACTTTTATTATAATTAAAAAACACTTTAAACCACCCCAAATTAAGAAGAAGCTCTTTGATCTTATTATTATTTGCATTTTATTTTTTATTTTACCTGATCTTTTTTACATTTTAACTTTAATATTTTTTTTTTAGAAAATGATTTAACTATCATTTTTGTTTTATCGAATTTAAAGAGATTTTGCAAAGAACTCTTCTTTTTTTAATTAATGTGTTTACTTTTATTTTGATGATCTTTTATTTCTTTTGTTTTTTTGTGTGTTCTTTCAGTATTTTAATTTTTGATTTTCTAATTTGTCATTTTATCATTTTACCATTCTCTCATTTATAGTTTTTAGTTTTTTTGCTCTTATACATTTTGTTTTCTCTTGTTAATTTGTTTTTAAACAGTAAAAAAAACACTTCCATTACGATTTAAGATGTACTAATTACGACACGGTATAAATTTCGGGACAGGTAAAAAAAAATAAAATATTTACACAAAAGGTAAACATCACAATAAATCACACACACAACCCTATTAATCGAAAAGAAAGTTATGCTAGAATTGACTAGAATAATATAAAATAATATGAACGGAACTAATAATCATGATTCTACATCAATAAACCGAAATCAAAGGGAAAGAATCCAACAGTTACATAAAAAATTACACGTTAAGATAAAAGATGAAAACAATCAAAAAGTTGATAATGAACCTTTGATAAACAGGAGAGAAGTTTCAAGAATAACGATAAATGAAGTTAAAAAATATCTTGGTGAACCATTACCATTACCATATTTAATACAGAAACCTACTACATCCTCATCAATTTCAGAACCACAGTCTCCAATAATACCCAAACAAAAACCAATATCAAGGTTTAAATATAATGATGGTATTGGATTATTTAAACCAAATCATACAACAAGCTTAAATGATTCTTTAAGTAGATTAAAGGAGAAGAAAGAAGTTCAAACCTTTGATCAATGCGTTCAAACTGATGAAATTGTTAATGATTTAATAATTTTATCAACAAAGGATGAAATGAAGAAAATTGTTAAAGATTTTCATGATGATATTAATGACCAACCTATAAAGGATAATTGTACTATACCTAAAGACATTAGAAAACCAAACATGATGCTCATACTTGTTTTATTACCTGGTTTATATTTAATTATTTTATGTTCTATCGTTTTTTACTTAAATAATTTATAATTAATAAAAAGACGTTATATTATATTTCTCATTAAATTGTAAATGTTATTTGTGTGTTTATATACATGTTTCATTCATCGTAATCATTGGTTGGGGGTCTTCCATTTTCACTTCTCATATATAAGTCAACTGTTTTAAAATGTTAGTATTTATGTCAATCAAAAAGATAATAAACTATACTTACTTGCTGTACTGAATGCTGCAAAACCAGCACAACCAATGAATGCAGCTTGTGGACCTGATTTAAAGGCTAAACCACCACCAGTTATACAACCAGCTGCAACACCATTATAAATATCATTTTTAGCACGAACAGATTCAACACCACATTCAACACCAGCATAAATCATACCAATGTAACCAAAATTCTTAGCACTTGACCAAGCTCTTTTACCCATATCTGTGAATTGTAATTTAACTTGTTGTTTAAGTGGTAAATCAGAGATATGACTTGTACCATTACCAACAGGAACATCATACGCCATCTAAATAAAAATGTTAGTAATAAATCTTGTTAACGTATATCAATAAACTTACAGAAGCCATGAACAAACCAAAGACACCACCTAAACCAAAACCAGTAACACCAGAGATGGCAGCTTTACCCGGACATGATGACATAAATTCAATCATTTGTTTAGCACCTTCTTCTGCTTGTTCTTCAGGGGTCATTTCAGCATAAGGCTTCTTTTCACCTTGGCCTATGGTATCCAAACCAAATCCTCTATAAGACATGTTGAAAGATGTGTGTTTTGATTTTGTTAGAGATCTTGTTCTTTACTAATTTTTTTTTTGGTGATGGAAAAAAAAGTGAATTTCCACCTCCATACAAAAAAAGGTTACTACTAGTAAACTACAAAAAAATTAAATGCGAAATAATATGTCTATTAGTTAACCTGTAATGGTCTAGAACGACCTTCTCTTTCCAATGGTGGAAGTTCTGAATCGATAGTTTCAGAAACTGGAACAGAACCCATAAGACCTTTGCTTTCAGCGTAATCTGAAGAACGAGTATATAGTGGATCTTCTTGATAGAATTCATCAATAATTGGATGTAATAAAACTGTTTGGTTTTTGATAGTTAAAATAGAGTTAGTTGGGACAGCAATCCAATCACCTCTTTCAAAAGTTAATGGTTCAGAAGCAACCATAATAACATCTTGACCTCTATCTAATCTTTCCATTCTATATTGATTTGGTTCATATTCCACAAAACTGCTACCACAGCTGAAATGTAAAGAGGCAGCTTCTTCAGTTTTAGATGTGATATATCTTGAGACAACAACAGAATCACCATCTGTGACTGCAAAGTTTAATAATGAAGGTTCATTAGAGACTTCAGTTGTCCATATTCTAATGTATTCAATTGTTTTTAAAAGAGCTTCACGTAATTGAGCATGAGCTATTCTTTTACTCTTTGGATCAACACCCATTTTATCTAGAGTGTCTAAAAACAATGCAAAACAACATTCACTATCTGTAGAACCTTGTAGGAATAAAAAGTATTCATCTTTGATGTGGTTTGTCAATTTTCTTTTGACAATGTTAAAGTTCGATAGACCACCGTTGTGCATAAACATTAATGAATCATATGTGAATGGATGACAGTTAGTTTCTGATAGTACACCGTATGTTGATGCTCTGACATGGGCAAAGACTAAGTTTGATTTGGTCTTCTCAGCAAGTCTTTCAAGGTTCATATTGTTCCAGGCAGGAGTAATGGCACGGAAAACACAAGGACCAGATTCAAGTTCTGGATCTAGAGAGTAGTAACCAACACCAAACCCATCACCATTGATAGGTCTTCTTTTGTCAAGTCTAAGTCTACTGTCAAAGGATTGACTTCCACAGTTAGTAAAAAAAAACCAGAAAAAAAGGGGAAAAAACTCACTTGATGATAGAATGGGCAGGTCTTGTTAGCAAGTGTGAGAGCAGGATTGGCTCCTTGCCTTTGAAGATAAGAAAACGGCACATAAAGAGTGTTTAAATAGTACAAATCTAAGTGTGTCACAATTTGAATTTGCATATAAAAAGTTGATTTCACGTGACCTGCCAACCGCAAAACTCCGAAGTCCGAATTGCCGAACAAGCGTGGCCGGACCAGGCGATTTTTTGATTTTTTGATGTCAATAAAGCCAATAAAAATAATCAAAGTAAAAATTTACACCAACAACAAGAAGCCGCAATGAGTCTTTCAAGCACTGATGATCCGGTGCCCCAGCAACAGGTGCTTCAGGCTCAGAAGAAGAGGACATCAAGACGTAAACACAAGAACTCAAAGCTTGGTAAGTGCCCTTTTTTTCCCACCTCTTTTTTTTGACCACAATGCACATAACTAACCTTTTTAGGCTGTATTCAATGTAAAGAAAGAAGAATGAAGTGTAATGAAACCCTTCCTGAGTGCAGAAATTGCAGAATACGACAAGAAAAGATTCCCTGCAGTTACCTCAGCTTTACGGAACAGCAGAAGAAAGAATTCCTCAAGAAGAAAGCTCTTCAGGAAGTAATCCACGATTCATCCTCCTCAACACCAACCTTTGAATCACCATCAGATAGATCATCCACTTCACCTAAATCTCCAATTGAACTCAAACTTGTTAAACATATCAAGCCAACTGCGTTGGAATCACAACATCAGATCTTCTTTAACGAACCTCAATTCTCTATACAAACAAGGCTATATTACACAAGATTGATCAGTCAATCTTTTATACCAGATGCAAGTCTTTTCGCTTCCCATCTTACATTCTCTGCAAACTGGTTACATATGCAAATGGGTAGGAGACTCAGCATTGATATGAAACACGGTTTACTCACTGATGAAGAAGTTGCTGCAAGAGAATTAGAATTAGAACAACTGTTGAAATTAGGAATTCAACACAAAGCCTATATTTTAGGTTTCTTAGGAAGAATTATCTCCAAAATTATTGAAAAGCATGCCATGAATGATATTCCATCTGCAATGCTTTATTTTAGTAAGATTTCTGCTCCAACAATTTGTTTACAATCTTCTGACATCTTAACTCAAGATACACTTAGATTTTTCTTCATTAATGGTACTATTTCCGTTTTAAATGAATTATACAACGGTCTTAATGATTCATCTCCAATTTCAAACTTTGTTGCTAAATCAGTTTTAGCTATTCATAGATGTTTATTTACTCCAAATTATTCATATGATGTATTTGATGAAATTTATGAGTTTATCATAGATTTAAAACCTCATGTTGATGCTAGTAATGACATTTATTTAATCACAAATTTTGAAGATTTAATTTCATTCTTAGAAAATCATATTATCAATTCAGTTTTAAAATCTCAAAATAACCCTGATGCAATTATGTCTTATCCACCTCATTTATTATATGCTGTCTTCAGAAAATTTTATCAAATCATGCCTAGTGAAATGTTTACAATTAATTTATCAACTTCTCCAATTCATAAATTGGTTTACTCAATCTTTTATTCAGTTGCTAGAGTTTTAGATAATGTTTTCCCTGAATGCAGGTATGTTACTCATTATAGATTTATTGGTCCAACTAATGTTTATCCATATGATCCAATTGAATTAGTTGAATCTTTACCAAGTGAATTAAGAGTTTTTGGAGTTTATTTCACAAGAATTTTAGCATTTTTTTCAAGAAGATCTGAATTTTTTAACAAATATATGAGAATTCTAAATCCATTCCCTGAAAATTTAGAAGAACATAGATTTGTTTCAAGAAAAGTTAAAATTAATGAAGTTTATGTTGGTAAATTTAAAAATTCTAAAATTTCAAGAAAAAATTATCCACAAGTTATAAATAAAGATTTATCAAGCTTGAAGATCTGTGATGAAGAAGAAGAGAATGATTCAACTTTTGCTAATAATTTTAATGCTTTATTTTCACTACATTTAGATTTCCCATCTGATTTTAGTAGAAAAAGTTCTTTACAAGATTCAAATTCTCCAAAAGATGATAATGTTTTAGAAACTTTCAAAATGCTTAATACTGGATTGCTAGAATGTGATTATGATCCATTAGCAAGTGACTGGACTGGTCAACCTCAAATGGAACCATTAATTTCATTTAATAAATTCAATGAAGATCGTGCTATTTTGGTTAAACATTACATCAATGAATTTAGTTAGAAATGATTACATGTATTATAAAAAAATAAATAATAAAAAAAAAACATTATATTTCTTGTAAGATTTGTTGAAATATTTTACCATTTGGAGTTGGTAATGGTTGAAATGTAATTGCATCAATAAGTTTTAAATTTGAAATTAGTTGATTGATATCAGTTGTGCTTTTTAATAAGTGATTGTTTTTAGATAATTCATCAGCTACTTCAGTTTGATGATCATTCATTAATTGAGAATTTATAACAACAATTAGTTTTTTACCTAATCTTAAAACATCTAAAATTGATCCAGTACCAGCATGCGATATAACTAAATCAGAACTATTTATTAAACTTTTGATATCCATAGTAAAGGAGATACCTTCTATCGTCAACCCCTTTTTGGAAACAGTCCATTTATCATTATTTTTCACTTTAGATTCCTTTGCTAAGTTTTTCAAAAATAATTCTTCTCCCTTAGCTGAAATTCCATATTGAAGTATCAGTTTCGTGAATCCCAATTCTTCTAAAGTTGAAAGGAAAACAGGTGACAAGACAAGCTCAACAAGCTCTTCAAACACAACAGTAGCACCAGTAGTCACAAACACTGTCTTTCCCATAGTCTATATAGTCTATAATACAAATTATTTGTTGATATTGAAAAGTTGACTTTGTTTAGTTTTTTTTTTTTCAATTTTTACAGCGAACAAAAAACACAAAAAAACCTTGTTGCCATGGAAATTAAAATTGTTAACTTTGACACAAAAAATGAAATTTTAAATATTATTATTTTTTTTTTTTTTTTTTTCATTTTGTGGCATTGTTTACAGTTTATAAAACAATTCAGTAAGGCGGATAATCTGGAGTTTGAAATTACGTCAGCTATGGACTCTGATTCAAAAGTTAAGGTTAACAACATTGGTACAAAGTTGGTTGAATTGTCAATATTCTTTAATCTTCTTTTCATTATATTATTGTTCAAAGCTAAGGATTTTGTTGATTTTTCAACTAAATTCATAAGATACATGTTTTCAAATGGTTTATCAGCTTTACTTTTATTTGGTTGTGTTACATTAGATTTGCTTTATGATTTAATTGGTTATTCCAGCGAAGAACTTGTCAACTATAATGATTTAGATTTATTGTTTTGGAAAGGTGGCACTGAAAAACATTTAAAATTATCTAATGATTTTCATTCTTTAGTTTATGGACTTAAGATCCATGAGGAACAAGGTTTTGATCAAGAATCAATTATGGATCAATTTGATGACGATGAAAACATTAGTTTTTTAACTTCTCCAATTCAAAAAGATGAATCAAGGAAACCATATTTAAGAAAATTAAGATGGTGGAGAGCAACTGGTGTTGACAATAATAACACACCAGAATTGATTGAAGTTGAATCAAATAAGAGTGATACAGGAAGTGATTTGAATGAAAATTCTTTTGTTGAAAGTCAAGATTTAGAAAGTTTTGATTATTATCCTAAATTAGATCAACAAAACTCTCAAGTAGGTTTCTCTAATGATGAAGAAGAAGAACAACAACAACAAGAAAACCAACAAAAGAAAAGATCAATGTTTTTTCAAAATTCAAAGTTGAAACTTACTTTTGGCCATAGTAATCAAGAACTTTTACAAAATTATTCAAAACAATTGAATCATTTAAAGACTTCAAAATCTCTTCTTAAATTTGGACCTGAAACTGATTCAATAATTGAAGACAATATAATTGATATAGTTGATGCTAATTTATTAAACAAAGAAAATTAAATAGAAAACTGGCTACTACCTTAAATATTCACTATCTACTAATAAATTACTTTTTTCATTTCCCAAACAATTTTTTGTGTGTATTGTATAATTTATTTACTTGAAAATGCAGAAATTTATTCTTTAGATTCTTCAGCTGGAGCAGAAGCTTCTTCAGCTTCTTCAGTAGCTTCAGCAGCTTCAACAGCTTCTTCAACTTCTTCTTCTTCTTCTTCTTGTTTTTCTTCATCTTCATCATTTTCTTCATTTAAAAGATGGAAGTTATTAACACCAGCTCTAACAGAGTTTTCTCTAGCAGCTAATGGACTTGAAGTGGCTGGGGCGGAATCATTAGATTGTGCTTGTTTTTGATTTTTACCCTTACCACTGAAAAAGTTTTGTGGACCAGGAGCAGATGAAGATGGAGAACCAACACGGCCAACCTTTTGGAAATCACTTTCATTAACACGGTTACTGTTACTCCATGATGAGTTTCTTGAAGAGTTGGATCTTGAATCATTATTACCACCTCTTTTTCTTTCAGATTTTTGTCTTTGTTCTTCCATATGTTTTCTGTTTTCTTCTTCATGAATTTCTTTGATAGTTTTTGGACCTTTATCAGAGTCACCACCTTGCCATTTAATATTTCTTAAATCTATCAAATCCATTAAAGCAAATTGTAATCTTCTTGGAATCTTTGGATTGGTAGACATTTTTTTCATTGTTTCGAAAATTGAGTTCAATTTACCTCTAGTATCTGGGTTTGAATCTAATTTCTTACCAATAGTTTTAACGAATTGAATCAAGTTTTCAACAATATCATCAGTTGGATTTTCATCTTGGATCAATTTATGCAAACAACTTAAGATAACAGCTTCTTTCAATAAACCTAAATCGAATAAGTGACCAATCAATCTGACCAAACCTAAACCTCTTCTCTTTAAAGCTGCAATTCTATAGTATTCATCAGTTAACATTTCTGGTTCTAATGGAGTACCATCTTCATTAGTTGGTAAATCTTCACTCCAACCTTTTTCATATTCAATTTGACATTTTGAAATCAAATATTTACGAACTAAAGTTGAACCACTTGATGGATTACCTTCTCTATCAAGAACACTCACATCTTTAACATCTGGGGAAATGTTTTTACATAATTTAGCACAGAATTGGGCATACATAGCTGACCAATGTGGTTCATCAACAGCTTTGTCAAATGTGATTTCTAAAACTTGTTTAACAGCGGCACCATCTTCTTCCCATTGAGATTGATTAGCCATTTCAAGTAATTCATCAGAAATTTCATCAAAGTATTCTAAAGTCAATTTGTTTAATAAAGATTTAGCTTTTCTAGAAATATCATCAGTACTTAATAAGACAGTAACACCATCTGGAGCATATTTAACTTCTTCAGTTTTAGCAGCTCTTGATTTTGGAATCCATCTAGTAGCTGATTTTTCTAATGGTTTAACATCAATTGGAATTTCCGGTTCTTTATCTTCTTTATCACCTCTATCTCTGAATCTGTTAGATTTTCTATCGTTTCTATTTGAACCACCACCTCTTCTCTTAGAACTTTGTCTAGAGTTTGATCTTGAGTTCATAGAATCGAATTTTCTTAAGTTTGAAGAAGATTTTGAACCTGGACCAAAGTTTCTGAAGTTACCACCTCTTGATGAACCAGATCTTTCATTTCTACCTTGTTCAATGAATTTAACTTGTTCTTTAAATTCTTTATCAACTGGGAATTTAATGAATTGAGCAAATTGGGATAAGAAAATTGGATCATATCTTAATTTTGGAGCATTCTCAATTTGTAAAGATTCAGCTGGTTTAACAAAGTTTTCTGGATATTTAAAAGTAAATGGATCTTCAATTGGTTTAGCGTTTTGTAAAACTTTAAAGAATTTAGAAATTGAAAAAACGTCATCATTTTCTTCTTCTTTTGCTGATTCTTCAATAGTTTCTGGAATAGAATCTTTTGGTTGTTCAGCAGATGCATCAGTTTCAGTAGTTGGTTCTTCTTTCTTTGGTTCTTCAACTTCTGGTTTAGCTTCTTCTTTAACTTCTTCTTTTGGAGCTTCTTCTTTAATTTCTTCCTTTGGAGCTTCAGCTTCTTCCTTTGGAGTTTCTTTAACTTCTGGTTTAGTTTCTTCTTTAACTTCTTCCTTTGGTTCTTCCTTCATTTCAGGTTTTGGAGCTTCTTTAACTTCTTCTTTTGGTTCTTCAACCTTTTTAGAAGCAGCAGCAGCAGCAGCTTCAGCTTCAGCTTTAGCCTTAGCAGCTTTGGCAGCGACTTGAAGTTTGAATTGTTCAGCTAAAGAGTTTTTAGCAGCATCAGCAGGAGTAGCAGCAGGAGTAGCAGCAGTTTGTGCAGGACTTGACACACTTGGAGTTTTTTTATGTGTTGGACTAGAAGTGGTATATTTGTTCAAAGTAGCATATGAAGATTTTGGAGTAGTGTTTGATAAAGCTTTCAAGTCAACTTTTTCACCATTTTGGGTAGTTAAATTAATTTGGTGATGTTGATGAGGAATGTGAGCTTTTTGAGGATGGGAACCATATGGTTGAGTTGGAACATAACCTTGTGGAGCATAGCCATATGGTTGTTGGTAGACAGGGTATGCATTCATGTATTGTTCTGGGGCATATGGGTTTTGAGAATATTGATAAACAACGTTTGGGTTAATGTTTCTATTGTTCATGTTTCTTTTGTAGTTTGAATTGTTGTTGTAGCCTTGGGTAGGATTTTGGCCCTGATTTTGGCCCTGGTTGTTCAAATGAGACATTGTCTGGACTGGGAACTAAGACACTAGGGAAAATATATACAGACTCAGCCAAATTAGGTACTTGAGTCGTGGATGGAATTCCCTTTACTTCAGGTGATCTGACAATGGTTGTGAAATTTTTTTTTTTTTTTTTGACGTTCGTTTCTCGATTTTTTTCGTATTTTTTTCAGGTCGCGTTGCTCGTGTCGTTTACGCAGTTTTCCGGTCCGCGTAAAGCTGGGACCGATCTGCCTAGGGGAAAACTTTAGGCTGCGTCGCTGGGGGAGCTGGAGGGGCAGCCAGGCTCAGGTAGTTTCTACAAAGGAGGTAACAGTTCTATATAAGTGTCAATTCAAGGCTTAATGTATGGTTTGATGATTGCAGTTGCAAGAAGGCCAATTGTTGCCAGAAGGAAGGCTGTCACGATGACTCGATCCTTGAAAGATTCTCTTTGAAAGCACATGGAGCTGATATCTGGAGAGCCATTTTCACTGCTGTCACAGGGCAGCTTCTCAGCACACACAACTTTAGAGCATTCCTCACAGCTTGTAACCTCAAGTATCTCGTAGTTCAAATCACATCTGCACTGGCAAAACTGTTGGTATGCCTCAACTGGTACAATGTTCATGAGCATTAATATTGTGGCCAGTAGACGCACAAAGCTCGTTCTTTTTGGTAATCCCGGTATTCTCATAGCACCAAAAAATACGTAACAATCTCTTTCAGCTTCAAACGACCAGCACTAGAGCCTGTGGACTTGTTTTGATATGTTGGTCCAGGCTTGAATGAAAGAGTGGGTCGGAATTAAAAATTCGAAAATGCCCGGAATTGGTTTTCTGATTCCCAAAAGCTTTGATGGCAAATTTAATAAACAAAACGAATTTATTTGATTTGGAAACACTAAAAGTCACTCCAAACATCCAATTGAAAGATGACTGCGCTTGTACACGAAGGAGGAATTAAACCAGTATGTTGTCATTACTTACACCCTTTTTTCCCTGCTCAATTTACTAACTTTAAACCCACAGTTCCTTGAACAACGTATCCAAGATACTGAAATAAAGATAAATGCTAAAACACAGAATTTAAGAAGATTGGAAGCCCAAAGAAACGCATTAAACTCAAAAGTTACTCTTCTAAAGGATGAATTGAAATTACTACAAGAACCAGGCTCCTATGTTGGTGAAGTTGTTAAAGCTTTATCAAAGAATAAAATATTAGTTAAAATCCACCCAGAAGGTAAATACATTGTTAAACTATCTCCTGACATTGACATCAAAGACATTAAACCATCATTAAGAGTTTGTTTAAAATCAGATTCATATACTCTTCATAAAATATTACCAAATAAAGTTGATCCATTAGTCAGTTTAATGATGGTTGAAAAAGTCCCAGATTCAACTTATGATATGGTTGGTGGTTTAACAAAACAAATTAAAGAAATCAAAGAAGTTATAGAATTACCTGTCAAACATCCAGAATTATTTGAAAGTTTAGGTATTGCACAACCAAAAGGTGTTATATTGTATGGTCCACCAGGTACTGGTAAAACTTTATTAGCAAGAGCTGTTGCTCATCATACTGAATGTAAATTTATTAGAGTTTCAGGTTCTGAATTAGTTCAAAAATATATTGGTGAAGGTTCTAGAATGGTTAGAGAATTATTCATTATGGCTAGAGAACATGCCCCATCAATTATTTTTATGGATGAAATTGATTCTATTGGTTCTTCAAGAGTTGAAGGTTCTTCAGGTGGTGATTCTGAAGTTCAAAGAACAATGTTAGAATTATTAAATCAATTGGATGGTTTTGAAAACTCAAAAGATATTAAAATTATTATGGCAACAAACAGATTAGATATTTTAGATCCAGCTTTATTAAGACCTGGTAGAATTGATAGAAAAATCGAATTCCCAGCTCCAACAGTTGCTGCAAGAACTGAAATTTTAAGAATTCATTCAAGAAAGATGAATTTAACAAGAGGTATAAATTTAAGAAAAATTGCTGAAAAGATGAATGGTTGTTCAGGTGCTGATGTTAAAGGTGTTTGTACTGAAGCTGGTATGTACGCTTTAAGAGAAAGAAGAATTCATGTTACTCAAGAAGATTTTGAATTAGCTGTTGCTAAAGTTTTGAATAAAAATGATGAAGCTCAAGTTTCTGTTGCTAAATTATTTAAATGAGTTAAAAATCATGTATATTTTTTAATAATAATAATTAAAATTTACGATATATAAAATTTAGTTTAGTGTAATTTAATTAAAAACTTTGATATAATCAATACCACCAACACATTGAGAAACCTTTAATTGATCTGGACCAATAACGTCATTAACTTTAATACCTGCATTAACAGTTTGTAATGAACCATCATGTTCTAAAATTAAACCACTTGGTCCATTATTTTTCCATTTATTAATATCATCAATAATCTGTTGTTCAGTTCTTTCATTTTGTAATAATCTCCAATCAAAAGTATCATAATCCCATAAAACAGCTTGTAAACCAAATTGTCTTGTAATTGCTCTAACTCTATTATCAATACCACCATAAGGGGGTCTATACCATTTTGGTAAATGATGACCAGTTGTATTTTGAGCCCAAATTGACCATTCAATTTGTGCAATAATTTGTTCATTTGTTAATGATGGTAAAAATTTATGAGACCAAGTATGTGATGCCATTAAATGACCTTCATCTCTTGTTAATCTATAAATATCAGGATATCTAATAACATTAACACCTAAAGTGAAAAAAGTTGATTTATGATTTAAATATTTTAATAATTTTGGAGTTGATGGTGATGGACCATCATCAAAAGTTTGTGATAATTTTGGACAAGTATAAATATCATCATGTTCAACACACTTCCAACAATCAAATGAACAAGTTTCTCTTGTATTTGGACAATTACCAGGTTCATAAATTTGATGATTTGGGATTTTTGAAAAGTCAATAAAATCTAATGGAATATATGGTGGATCTAAACCTGGCCATTCTTTTAAACCAGTAAAATCTTGTAACCATTGTGGGAAAGGTTCTTGTGCTTGAACTTTTGGATTCCAACCAACTGGACCACCAAGATCTTTCTTCTCAATAACATAAGAGTAAGATAGAACAATCAGGTTTGCTAAAACTAATAAAATGTTCAACTTCATCACTACTAAACAAGTTTAAAGATATCTTTATCAAACCTTTATTTTTTCTATAAACCAAATAAAGTGAAACCCAAAAAAATTAACCAAAAATTTGTGTGTAAAAAAACATTGAATCAATTGACACAAATACAACACACAACAATAAAAAAAATAAGGCCCAACCTTAGGCAAAACCAATAAATTCTAAACCAAACAAAAAAAACCAATAAATAGTAAACTAAAACTTAAGACTCAATTGATGACTTTTCTTTTCACTCTGTTGTAGTACTTGTAGAAAGATTTGCAGATCTTCTTTGTGTGTATAGTGGAGAAACTCTGGACATATCTGAATCATCAATGATTGCACTTGAATTTCTTCGAGACTCAACACTTGATCTGGACAACGAGCTAGAACGTGGATTTGTGGTACCAGTACCGGAAGTCAAGTGGTTGATTGTGCTTAACAAAGCTCTGTTATCCTCTTTCAATTGAGATATTTCTCTCATCAATTTCAACACGATAGCATCTTGTTCTCTTTCCATCAGATCAAACACTTCCTCAGTGCTTGGTTTCCTGTATGAGTGTTCAGAGTAGCGTCTGTTACCTATGTCAGCGTAGACGGCATCATAGCTAGAGAAGCTTGATCTGGGTGAAGTTTTAGTGGATATTGAGCCATTGCGGCCAGTGTTGAGAGTGTATTGAGGACTGTGGGAGCAGGGCAAGCCAGCAAATGATGTACGACGAGAACTAGTCTGAGCAGGAGGATTTCTGAGCCTTTGTGGGTTGGAGGAACCAGCAGGCCTGATAGGAGAGAGACAGCCGTGGGAGCTGTTGGAGTGCACACTGGAGGTGCGAGAGCGGCCAGACCTGAGCACGGGCTCGTGCGGTGAGCAGAGAGCGTCGTCGATTGTGGGCGATGCTGGATGAGAATTGTGTGTGCTGGAGGCCATTGTTTTTACTATAAAATTGCGATTTGCCACTGAATTTTGCCACTTTAAATACTTTTAGCAATTTGAGTTTGCGTGACACATTTTGGATTTTGTTGATAAAAACAAATATGCTGTCACGTGCGACGCGCAATGACGCAATTGGGGCTTAACAACTACTGATAAGAATAAATTAAATTACACAATACATAAATGTTTATTTATAAATCTATTTGAGGGCCACAAGTAGACGTTTTTCATCAGATTTAGTCAATTGAAGCAGCATTGCAATAACTGGAAGCAATTGTTGACGTTGATCTCTGTGCTCGAGGAAACCCAACAGGACATTACGGATGTATGAGATCTTTTCTGGCTCATTTTCCCCGGAAGCTGCAAGCGTACCTGCCTGGCTCAGTGATGAGATGGAATTGGAACGGGTAGGAACTGGTGAAGTAGATGCCGATGGTGCTGGTGCTTGTGCCTGCTTTTGTTTCAATTGATTTGAGATCAACTTGTAGTTTTTGGTCAATCTGTCAATCTTGGAGTTAAGATCATCATTCAACTTCTTCAAAATACCATTCAAGTTTTCATATTCACGAACTTTCTTTTCTGACATGCTCAATGAATCCCTTAGTTTACCTAACACTTGTGTAATTTCATCAGAATCTGTTGTTGAAGTTCTTCTTTCATTTTCAAGAACAATCTTGGTATTTTGTAATAACCTATTCTCCTTTTGTAATGTATTGTTTTGATTCTCCCAATTATTACTCAATTTTTCTAATTCAGCATATTTTAACTTAAATTCATTCAATTCCTTTTGTGCTCTTGCAATTAAAATATCTGATTCTGATTGATATGAATTTCTATCATCAATTGCACTTTGCAATTTTCTGTTCAATTCAGTGAATTTGGAATCTTGTTCTTGTTCTTTTGAAAGTAATAATCTTCTGATAGTACCAGCTTCCCTTGTACGCTCTTGTAATAAGGTACGATTTTCATTTAATTCTTCTTCTAAATCTCTAGCTCTCTTACCTGATTCTTTATTACTTAATGATAACTCTTCACATTGTTTTCTCAATAGTTCAACTTCTTCAGTATTACTTGATTTTATTTCACTTAAACCTTCAAATTTAACTTCTAATGAACTGATCTTATCAAGTAATTGTTTGTTTTCATCAACAGCGAGAGTTTTTTGTTTAACAACATCATTGTATTGTTCAGTGAGTTTAACTTTTTCTCTAGTAATTCTATTAACTTGATCTCCAGTAGTTGTGGATTTAATATTTAACTCACGGTTTGATGCTTTCAATGTTGTAATTTCTTCTAACAATTGAGTCTTTAAAGTTTCATAATCTTTAACTTGTTTTTCAAAATAAGCAATTGTCTTTTCTCTATGAGTTAAATTACTTTTAACAGTTGTAAGTTCTTTATTTAATGCAGTTTCAACTTTTTTCAATTTGGAAAATTCAATTAATTCTTTTTCCTTTTGTGATTTATCTGTTGATAAAATTGAATTTTCACTTCTTAATGTTTCAATGGTTTTATATAATGATGATCTAGATTTTTCATAATCTGATGCTCTCTTATCAGTATCAGATTTTAAATCTTTTAATGCAGTTTCAACTGTTGAAATCTTAGCTTTATCTTCATCAACAGTTTTCTTTAATTGTTCAATTTCATTATCTTTAGCTTCAATTTGTTTAGTTAACTCAGTAGATTCACTACCTTTAGTTTGTAATTCAGAAATGGTTTTTAATAATTCAGAAATTTTTTCATCTTTTTCTTTTAATTGATCTTCTAACTCAACAAGTTTTTCAACTTTTGATTTGATTTCAGATTCTAATTCTTCAATTTTAGAACTATGTTCTTCAACATGCTTATCAATTAATGCTTTATTATTTGATTCAGATTCTGAAATTTGGGATTGTAATTTAGAAATTTCTTCATCTTTTTCTTTAGTTATTTTTTCTAATTTTGAAACACCTTCAGTGGTACTTTTATGTTTTAAAATTAAATCAGAATGTTCTTTCTTTAAACTTTCCAATTCAGTCTTATGAGTTTCAATTGATTCAGAAATTTCTTTCGTTTTTGAAGTTTCTGATTCATATTTTGATGTTAATTCAGAATGTTCTTTTTTCAAAGTTTCTAATTCCTTTTTATGAGTTTCAACACTATCAGAAATTTCTTTACTCTTAGATTGTTCCAATTTAATTTCTTTTAACTCATCACGAGCACCAACTAAATCGTTACCAACATCTTTCAACATATCTCTCAAATTTGTAATTTCATCATTTTTAACTTTTAATTCTTCTCTCTTATCAGTTTGATATTTTTGATAATCAGATTTTAAAGTTTCTAATTCTTTTTCAAGTTCTTCAGCTTTAATATTTGATGGTTCTGGTGATGATTCAACTTCTGGAATTTGTTCAGTATCTTTAACAGAATCAGGAGTTGCATTTGATTTATTGTTTTTGTTCTTCTTTTTATTCTTCTTCTTTGAAGAAGACGATGCATTGTTATTGGATTCAACAGGTAATTCTTTTCCAACAACAACAGGTTCAGCCGTTTCAAGCTCTTTGACCTTTGAATTTAACTGAGCAATTTCTTCGGTCTTTGATTTTTCAACAGCCTTTAATTCAACAATTTCTTTATTTAAAGTCTCAATTTCAGATTCTTTAGCAGATAATTGACTCTTTAATTCTGTAAACTCTTTTGTTGCCAGTTCAGTTTTAGATTCTAAATCAGTAGTTTTTGATTTAATTTCTTTTAATTCAGTTTCTAATGATTCTTTAGATGATTCTGATTCTTTAAGTTTTGATTCAAATTCTTCTTTAAATGACGCAGATTCTTTAAGTTTAGATTCTAATTCTTCTTTCACTGTAGTTAGTTCTTTCAATTTAATTTCTGATTCTTTACCAGAAGAGTCAACTTTAGATTCTAATGATGCAATTGTCTTGGATTGAGTTTCATTGGTTTCTTTAACAGATTTTAGTTCATCCTTTAATGATTTAGATTCAGATAATTGAGATTCTAACGAAGTGATTGTCTTTGCTTGAGATTCATTTGATTCTTTTGAAGTTTTCAACTCATCTTTCAAAGCTTGAATTTCTTTTTCAAAAGAGGCTTGGGTTTCTTGAACTTTAGTTTCTAAATCAGTCTTTGCTTTAGTCAATTCATCAATAGTATCTTTAAGTTCTTTAATTTTAACATCATTAACATCTTTCACTTGATCCAAATCCTTTTGTGATTGTTCTATTTTGGTTAATGTTTCAATTTCTTTTGTTAAAGCTTCAAGTTTTTGTTTTAATGAATTGTTTTCCTCTTCAGATTTAGATAATTCTAATTTATCTTGATCAATAGTTTCTTGTAATGACCTAGATTTAGTTTCCAATTCAGTGACTTTGTCTTGTAATTCGGAATCATTTGATGATTCATTCTTTGTATCAACATCTTCGGATGGTTTTTCTAATTCTGAAATCTTCTCTTCAAGTTCCTTGATCTTAACAACAGATTCTTCTTGTAGTTTTGAATCTTTGCTCAATCTTCTCAATTCATCATTCAACATTTCATTCTTCATGTTTAAACTGTTTAAATATTCAACTAAAGCATCAGCTTCAGAGATACTAGAAACCGGAGTATTTTCTTGTAAAGTTTTTTCAAAATTGGCAACAACTTCACCTTTTGCCTTCTCGTTCTTGTATGCTTCAAGCAAGAGAGGATATTTGGCCTCGTACTTGTCAAATTTTTTCAACTTTGCGACAACATCAGGAGGTAAATCAGATTGTTGATCAGTTGTAGTTGAATCAACAGGATCTGTTGAATTTATATCATGTTCCATAAAGTCCGCAAGCCTGCCATTCTTCGCAGAATCTTCGATATTTCGCTGGATGTCCTCTGCGAGATTCTTTCCAAGCTGGGAGATTCTGTTGAACATCGCGGGATCTGTCAATTGAAGGAACTTTTAGTTTGTTTCGACGTGTTGTTCGTTTAGAAAAGTGTGAAATCGATCAAAAACGAGAAGGGACACTGACTAAGCAAATGCTTAGTCACTAAATATGGCTACAGGTAATTTTACCATATATTGAGTGATATTATCAGTATACTATCACTGATAAGAATATAATTGCAATGAAATGACGTATTAGGTTTGTTTTCAAGAACTAATGTTACTCAATGTTTTATTTCCTAAGGAAAATTTAACCAAAATAACTATTGATCATGTTCCGAGTTACACAAACAAGCAAAGATAACAACAAAAATATGTTCTAACTTATGCATGATTTACTGCTTATTAAATAATAATCTGACGTTTGTTTTAAACTAAAATTTTGCTGATCTTTATGTTCAATTCTCTGAATTTAGAAAGACAAAAATTATAGCCAAGATCAAGCACGAGGGTTCATATTTTGGCATATAAGTATAGGCTAAATTTCAGTAATATGTTGTAAATGCTTAAAACTCCATCAAAACAATGTCAAATAGTGGATTTTGTACTACTTCAATTACTCTAGAGAGTAAAACTAAATTCTTTGTTCCAAATATCCCAATCAAGGGTAAAATAAGGTTATCATTATACAGAGATTTACAGATCAACGCATGTGAAGCTAGATTGAAAGGTATATGTCATACTGAAGTTGCAACTTCATCTGAAGATAGTACAACTGATAGTCATATATTTATTGGTGCAAAACAATCACTTTTAACCTCTAAAACTTTACAGAAAGGGGTTTACTATTATGATTTTGAGTTATCATTTCCATCATTGTTAACAGAATGCAGCAACCCTGCTTCAATTGCTTCTAGTTTCTTAGATTATTACTCCACTGGACATTTAAAACCAACATATTTACCTTCTAATTTTGTTTCTGCAAGAATTCTTTCTGCTCATAGTGCTAGTGTTACTTATGAAGTCGGTTGCTATTTACACATTACCATTCCAGATACCCAAAAAACTAGATGTTCAACAGATTCAGTTGGTATTATCTTCTTGAATGTTTTGACTTCTGAATCATTAAAACCATCGAAAGAACAACATTTTGCTAATGACAGAGAAATGTACATTGAAAAAAGAATGATATCTTCTGAAGGTGAAGGTCCTCCAATTTATGAAAAATCCAACCCATCAAGTGGTGGATTTTTAAAGAAATTGTTCAAGAAGAGTGATGATGGTAGTATTGGTGAAATTAAACATGTGATGTTTGAGATCATTGGTGAGTTCAACTCTCAATATATTGAAACAGATGGTGATTTTAACAGTTTAAATTTTATGCTCATTAGCAGCGTTGATCCTCAAAAATATGCTGATATGTATGGCAACAGTTCAGGACTTGGTGTTATCTATGTTGAAAGTATCAAGGTTTCATTAAGAACTAAATATTTTTTTAAAGCAAAGAGTGATACAGGAGAAGAAAAAAATGAAACTCAACTTACAGGTAAATCTTTTAATCCTGGGTTTATAGATCTATTGAATTTGTCTAAAAATGAAAATCCATATGATCTTAAAAAAAGTTATGAATTAAAAATACCAAAATCTATATTTGATCCTTCTAAGTTAAAAAAAATGCCTGAAAAAACCACTGAATCTGTGGATTTGTGTACATTTAACAAAAATTATGAACTTGTTACAAAGATTAAATTAAGTGGTAAGAAAGGAGGAAAATCACAAACAGCTGAACTAATACACCCACTTCAGGTTCACAACCCAGGAACAACCAGCAGAATTCCAATTCCAAAAGAAGAAGAAGCTCGTGCAAATGCTCAAATTGATCAACAACAAAACTTACCTGCTTACACTCCTTGAAATTTTATTATGGATCTAATCTACATCTATGAAATACTAAAAAAACGTTTTTTTATTAAACTTGTAAAAAATACGAACTGAATATTGCAATTTAATCACATTGGACCAAATGCTGGGAAATATCTTGTTGCTTTAGCAGAGTTAACACTTTTACTATTTGAAGTCAAAGTTGAAACACTTGAAACACTAGCTTTGTGTTGAGATACTTTAACTCTTGGTTCAATAATCAATGATCTGTTATATTGTTCATCAATGGTTAAACCAGTTGTTAATCTATAACTAATAATATCTTGTAAATCTGAATATCTCTTTAAATTGTATTTCAAGTTTTGATATCTGGAAATTTCTCTTAAAATATCAACAGTTTTAACCCTTTTGGAAAAATTAATTAATTTTGAATCACCATGTAAATGATCTGGGTTACCATTAGTTGTAAATGTTAAATCAGAAAGAAAAACACCTAAAAATGGAACACATGGTTGATCACTAATTGTTCTTAACAGTTCTCTATATTCTGAAAAATTTCTTGATGAATTCATTAAATCATTCATTTTACTCAATGAAGTTAATGTTGAATTGGAGACAAGGTTCCAAGTTGATTTTAAACGGTGAATTGGTGATGAATATAATGCTGAAATAATAGCTGTCATTGATGAAAAGTTATTCAAAGCACGAGCTTTTTCTGCAACTTCAACAAAATATTTGATAACATTAACTCTTTTCTTAATATCATTATGACTTAAAATTTGAGTTGAAATAAAGTTTGTTAAATCATTTGAATTTGAAATAAATTTCTGTAAGTTTTGGAAACCACCTAATGAACCATACTTGTTATTCCAAGATTTATCCAAACATTCAATTTGTGGAATATTTGAATATAGACCAGAATCTCTTAAAGTTAATTGATTTGCAAACTCTTTAGCATCAATATCTAAAACTTTAGTTTTTCTAATTCTTGCCGGATATTGAACATTTGGAGGATGTAAAGGTTCAACTGGTTTTGGAACATAGTTCACAACTTTTTTCTTAAAATCTTTTAATAATTGTTCACTACCTGCAAATTCTTCTTTAACTAACATTTCAATAAATGGTTGCCAAATACCAATTAATTTTGGTTCATTATAACTTGGAATCCAATATTTTTGTAATAAAGATTTCATAATATTAACAACTCTTATCTTAACCGTATTTGATTTCTTTTCAACCCAATCAGTATATTCTTCATATGATAAATTCTCTGGTGGTTTAACATTAAATCTTTTAATTAACAAGTCAACTAATTGAGTTGTTTTCATCATACTTCTAAATGAAGTTAAAAACACATAGTTGAAAGATGCATCCAATAAGATATGATGTGTTAATCTTTGAATTAAAGCTTCTTTAGTACCACCTTTAATAGTTTCACTGTTAGTGAAAATCAAGTTATATTCTTCAGTATCCAAATACCATGGTAAAGCAGCTTCATCACCATCTTGGTGTGTCCCTGTTGTACTTGCAGGTAATGCAAATTCTTCTTGAGCAAAGATACTTTCTTCTCTTTCATCATTGTAGAATTCATATTGGAAATCATCCATAACTCTTGTAGCATAACTTAATAAACCTTCTCTTTCAGAAATTAATTGAGCAACTAAAGTTTGAGAAATATCTAATAAATCAAAACTTTGTAAAATTGAACGAATCAAATATTTATCAACATTGATTGAAATACCATCATCAGTATCAACATCAAATTTATTTAATTCAGATTCTAATATTTTTGCAGTTTTTTCAGGTTCAACTTCACTTGCTTTTGGATTTGATTCTATACGATCTTCTTTAATTGATGCAAAAACAGTTGGATCATTTAATGTTATATTTTGACTTTCCATAATGATAGTGACAAAATTATCTCTTAAATGTTGTTTTGATTCAAAAAATTCTGTTAAAATTGAATAAATTAATTTTGTTGGATCAAAATCAGTACTGCTATTATTTAAAAATACTTGGAAATCTAAACCTTCAAGAACATCAATATAAGCTGAAGAAATTAATAATGATTTATTAATTTTTGATAAAATTTCAATATTTCTTGATTGACTATTTGGTTGATCTCTTAAAAGAACTAAAACTTCTGATAAACTTTCTTTTAAAGCATTTTTTCTAGTTTCTAAATCATGAAAAGTTTCTTTTTTCAAAACAGTTCTTGGAACTTTTCTCTGTTGTCTAGCACCTTCTTTACCAGTGAAAGGATCTTTTGGATTTGGAACAAATGGATTTCTCCAATTACCACCTGAAAAGAACCCAGTAACAAATCTTGGATAAACTTGTGGTAACATATTTTGATTATTCAAATTACTTGAAACTTGTGTAAAAATTTTAATACAAGTAGCAGCTGATTTTTTCAAGTTTTCAATTTCAGTTTGAACTTGATTTAAGAAATCTGAATTTAATTGGAAATTTAATTCTTCATCTCTAATATCACTAGATATAGATGATAAATCATCTGCTTTGATAGTATCTCTTGTAGATTTTCTTGTATGACTTGATTCAGTTAAATATAAATTACCATTAATACCAAGTTGAGCAATTGATGAAGCAATTCTTTTCAATCTTTTTTGAACTCTTTCAAGATGAGATGATTCTTGTAAATCATGCTGAGATAATCTAGCAGCCAAGTTAATTAAAGTACCAACTCTTGAGGCAATATTGAAATATGTGTGAAACAATGGTGCAATTTGTTTTGTTAAAGCATCCATGGTTAATGTTAAGAAGTAATTGAATGCGTCTCTTAAACCAGACCAAGTTTTGATATCAGTTGGATCCCAATAAAATAAATCAGCTTCAGAATATAATGAATTTGTCCATGGATGACCGACAGTAATGTTTGAATGAACTGAAGATCTTGATTTTGTTGAACCTTTAGTTGAACCTTTTCTTGATTCATAACCAGAAACTGTTGAAGGTCTATTTCTTATACTTCTTAAAGCTGGTGGACCACCTTGTTGTTTTAAGTCACTTGCATTGACTGGAGTCAAAGGAGTTGGATCTTCACTTAGTGTTGGAACTAATATTTTAGTATTTTCTTCAACTTCAGGGTTTGAGATGTAAGGAAGTTGTTTGCAGTATATGTTTAATTCTGAATTATAATAAACAATTGTATTTTCAGTGGTTGCAACTGGAGTCCAAATTGGAACGTTATCAGAACCTGTTGAACTAAAAATTGCTTCAACTTCTTGTGGAGAAACAACATTTATGTCTTTTAAACTGACAGAACCAGGAGCTACTGAATCCACTAAAGAATGTGCTTTTGATGGAGCTTCTGAATGGACAGAGTGTTCAGAACTTGCAAAACTGACACTAGAATTCTTTCTGGATCTAGCTTCATCACTCAAGTTCTGTCTTAACAATTGTGGTAGATTGAGAAATTTATGTTGTGGTAGGCCTGGTAGATTAGGAGAATCAGTAAACTGTGGAGATAAGGCCTTTGTGTAAGTACTTGGGAACCAACCTCTATACGTTTCTTCATCAGCAAAGATCAGACCATCCCACCAACCAGATTCAGTTTTAGTAATGACATGAACGACATCACCAATACTTAAATTAAGGATGTTTGGTTTTTCAGATTTAAATTCAGCAATAACAGTAACGGTATCGATTGCTCGTATCTTCTTGTTTTTTGAAAGTCTAGAGGAAGCATCTTCTAGAGGAGCAAGCAATTCAGTAGGCGTATCCTTAGGGCCGTAGCTATCTGTGGACGCAGTTGACATTGTGTGTAATACCTTTCAGGACCAGCTGTGTACGGTATCTATTAGGAAATAATGGAAAGGAGCCAGGGTACAATTGGACGCGGAAAACAGCAGAAAAAACGTACACAGACGCTCAGAAACAAAGCTATAGTGAGGAAACAAGTGTAGTTAGCTCTCACAATGGCAATTGAACCAAATTTGTGTGGAAGAAAATGTGCTTTTTGTTTATTTTATTTTAGCCAACCTACTCTTTTGTTTTTTTCTTCTGGCAAATGAAATTCGCGAGTCTCGACGCGCGGGCCGCCGAATGGGGTAAGGTTATTGCCCTGGGTAGGTTTACCACACTACAAGGTTATTGGTAGGAAGAGAGGAGTTTATGGTATATGAGTTCAGCCACTGGGGTTTGTGTATAATAGTGATGCCTTTGAGAGATTTTTTTGATCTTTTCCTCAACTTTCTAGAGTATATAATGACTGCAATAAGAAATTACAGTTAATAGAACCTAGATAGGTAAAAGGAAATATAATCTAATTATCTGTCAACTTTTAAAACAAATGTTACCCACTTCGTACAAATACAGTCCAATATACGCAAATTTAACTGGTTCAAATCAATCCACACCCCACTAATCTCCTGTTGCTGTTTTGCAATAATCATGAAATTTGTAGTGCTCATCGGTCGGGGCCACACCACAGAAACCAAAAAAAAATATTTCAGTTAGAATTAATACTCAGATAGACGACAATAGAAAATCCAATAAAACATAATGGCCTC